>PVJS01026269.1:0-27176 GCA_004027185.1 Glis glis | reverse complement strand
AGACTGGAGGATCCGGGTTCGCGGCCAGCCTCAGCTCTCTCTCTCTCTCTCTCTCTCTCTCTCTCCCCCCCCCTTAGTGAGGCCCTCTGCAACTTTGTGAGACCCGGTTTCAAAATAAAGTATAAAAAATAGGGCCAGGGGTGTAGCGCAGAGGTAGAACGCCCCTGCTTTCAATCCCCGGTACCGCAAAAAAAAAAAAAAAATAGTCAAACAACAATAAATGCTGGTGAGGATGTGGGGAAACACGAACTCTTCTACACTGTTGATGGGATTGCAAATTAGTTCAGCCACTATGGATATCAGTGTGGAGATTCCTCAGAAAACTGGGAATGGATCCACCATATGATGTAGCTATACTACTCCTGGGTATCTTTCCAAAGGGACTGAAATCAGAATATCATAGTAATACATGCATATCTGTGTTTATAAAAAAGTCATTTAAATTTCCCCAGTATTTAAGAGCTATCCAGGTGGACAACCAGAGATATAAGAGGTTTCAAAACATGGAGTATCTAATTGTTAATTGGGGCTAGAATTTTTGGAACTTTTCTTTGTTGGTGGTACTGGGGATTGAACCCAGGGGCATTCTACCTCTGAGCTACACCCCCAGCCCTATTTAATTTTTTTTAAACAGGGCCTCACTAAGTTGCAGAGTGCCTCACTAAGTTTGCTGAGGCTGGCTGCAAAGCTGCGATCCTCCTGTCTCAGCCTCCCAAGTACTGGGATTACAGGTGTGTCCCACCATGCCTAGATGGGGCTGGAATTATTTGTAATCATTTTAGATGTAAATGCTGATGTCTTGTTGATCCACTTCTCATTATCATTGCTGGTATAAAGATGGATGAAATTTTTGAAATTATTTTTTCAGTTACAGTTTATGCCCTGCAGAAGTGTGATTATCTGAGAAGTGATTTTTTTCATATCTTAAATGTGAACTGCTATTTACTATTAACCTTAGTTATAAAGAGTAGTTTGGCTAAATATATCTGCCCTTGATTAGTTATAATCTTATGTCTTTATGTTTAAAAAAGAAAAAAGATAAATTTAGTTGTAAGCTTATTTATAAGTGGGCTCTTAATATTTTTCACTTTTTGTACTATAGATTTCTGCACCAGAATTGGTAGAATTATATTGTGTATTCATTTAAAATTTTTCTATTGTAATGCAAAGTAGAATAAAATACTAACTTTGTTCTCACTCTCAAATGATGGTGTGGTGATTGTATTTTCCAATCTTACCAACTTACAGTTATCTACCAGGCTAATTAAAATGGAAGACTAGAGGTTAAAAATGCTGATGTGAATTCTTCATTAACTCTATAATTATTTCTCTTATATGCCACTGAAGCAAATTTCGCAATATGGCATTTCACTAAATATAGCAAAGTACCTTAAAAACCAGGAGGCATTGCCGATACACCAAGATCTTAGAACACCAGAAATAAAAACAGTGCATAGAAAGAATGGGTTCAGTTGTACATGTTGTAGTTAATCCAGGAACTCAAACGTGGGCACATATTTGCCAATGAAATGCTTCTGTCCAACAGCTCCAAAATTTGTATTTGTGGCATTGCTGTGATTAATGAAATCAATTTCAGTGCAAACACTTTGGCTATTAGAATATTTACAAAACCATTATTGTCCACTTCTACAGCTGCTACCCCAGTCCTGGCTGTCATCTTTTTACACTTGGTTTAATACATGGTACAGTCATGTACTAAAAGACTAAATACATTTAATCATGAATTTAAGTATACATCTGAGGACCTACCATGTGTCAAGCATTTATTGAAGTAGTATTTTTATATTTCCCAGTCCCATATTAGGAGTATAGTTTCCAGTTGGCTACCAAATAAAAGTTAAACTCAGCCTGGAATTTAGAGTTGTCTATATCTTACTTATTCTTCAACATGGTCTCCTCTTGGTAATGTCCTTCTCATCATAGTGTGTGTCTGTCCCACTTCTCATCGTAGCACATCATCTTTCCTCTTCAAGGATATACCCTCTCCTTTCTTGAAAAGTTTTTTGTGCATATGTGGTACTAGGGATTGAACTCAGGGACGTTTGTTCTACCTCTGAACTGTACCCTCAGCCCTATTTTTTAAATTTTGAAACACGGTCTCGCTAAGTTGTCATGGCTGTCCTTGAACCTGTGATCCTTCTGTCTTAGCCCCCCAAGTACTAGGATTACCAGCGTGCACCACCATGCCAGTTTCTTACTTAAAAATTGAAAAATACTTTTATGAGGTTTGAGGTTTAGGTTGGTTTAGTCATCTGATCTTTGTCATTCTTCTATATTTTATCCTGAAAGCACTTGTCAAGAAATTGAGTGTTCTGGTTAATTAGTGGCTTATCTGTTATTATCGTATATTGTTCTTAACAATGCTACATACTCATTACTTAGTAAAATTCACATCATAAGAAAATTTATTGGAATGTATTTAATGATTTTTGATGATATATAAGATAGCTTACTTAGTAATTTAGATGTATAGGAGTTCTGATTAATAAAAATTTCTAATACTTAATATTTGTCCATATTTTGTTTATTTAAAGCTATTTAAAATATTTTGCATGCTTCATATTTTAAATTAGGTAATAGCATCTGTAGTTCCAAGTTTCTGCAGCTAATATGTACTGTGCACAAAATAAGTTTTTATTAATTGCTTAATTCGTTTAGTCCAAAAATATTTATTAAACATCCGTTGCATGCCAGGCATTTTGGTGCACTTTAGGACTACAACCATGAAAAGACAATGTTTGTGGGCTCGTGTGAGCAGTAGGGAGACGATGGCCCCAATACAGTACATGTTATTTTAGAGGTAAAGGCACAGTAGTATATGCTGCCTCTCTGTTCTGGGGCTGTCATGCAAACTTTTCCAGTATAATAGGATTAGCACCAAAGAAAACATTAGAAAATTTTAGTATCTACTTTAATCTCCTGAATTATACCAAATGAACCTTATAGTCAAAGTAACAATGTGTGCTTGCTATGAAAACACAACTGTAAGACAAAGCTTCAGCAGCCCCCCTCCAGAGCCACCTTTCAACCTTCCCATATAGACAGGCGAGAGGGAGGGGGAGAGGGAGGGAGGAGAGAGAGAGAGAGAGAGAGAGAGAGAAAGAGAAAGAAAGAGAGAGAGAAAGAAAGAGAGAGACAGAGAAGCTGTATTATGGAGGACTTTAAATCAATAATTAAAAACCTTTGTTTCCTAGCAGAAGAATTCTTAGGAATTTTCAATTTTTATCCTGTAGCTCAATATTTTTAAAAAGATAACAGGACTGTTGTGGTTTTGGTGTTGTTTAGGGCTCATTTTGTTGTGTTTTACATGGGAGGGCAATGTGAGTTTTCCAGTCACGGTTAAAGTCACAAATAATTGTACTTGATAATAACTGCTTGGTTGCTGTTCTGAAATGATGTCACATTACTACATTGGGCTCTTTGGTTCTAACAATAACTCATTATCTGTGGTTGGGTAGTTTCTTAGGCCTTTACTTCTGTTTATTCAACAAAAATGTACATATTACATATTGTTAGTACTGGCAATATCACATCTAAGCAAAACAGATGCGATCCCTCACCTCGTGGCACTTCCGGTCGAATGGAGAAAGGTATATTAAAAAGTTATCGTGTGATATAACTACATGCTAATGTTAAGTGCTGTGTAGAAGATGCACTTTATATTGCGAGACCGTTAAAGACATGACATTGAAGTAGGTATTTAAGCTGAGATCTGAAGGAGGAGTAGGTGGTAGACAAAGACAGACTGTTCAGGCAGGGGGTGTAACATGCATGGATGCTCTAAGGGGTAAGGTGATCACGGGGGATAAAGCTGGAGAGGGAGGCAGAGCCCAGATTGTAGAGAGCCCTGGTACAGACTTTGGATTTTACCTCAGTGCAACAAAAGACCATTAAAAAGTTGTGAACAGGGGAAAATATAAGATGATTTGTTTTATTAGAAGATTACTCTTAGCCGGGCTTGGTGGCGCACACTTGTAATCCCAGTACTTGGGAGGCTGAGACCAGAGGGTCCAGGTTCGCGGCCAGTCTCAGCTACTTAGTGAGGCCCTCCGCAACTTTGTGAGACCCGGTTTCAAAATAAGGAATAAAAAATAGGGCTGGGAGTATAGCTTGGAGGTAGAATGCCCCTGGGTTCAATCCCCGGTACCACAAAAAAAAAAAAAAAGATTACTCTTGCTAATATATAGATAGGCTAAGAGAGCAGCCAGCCTAAATACAGGTACCATAGCTAGAAGGCTATCACAGAATCTTTTTCTAGCATTTGGCACTAAGAGATATTTGTAGCTTAGCTAAATGATGACTATATCATTACCTCTGCTATAACATCTCAAATTATTGGAACTTTAGCCAGGCGTGGTGGCTCATGCTTGTAATCCCAGTACTTGGGAGGCTGAGATCGAAGGATCTGGGTTCGCAGCCAGCCTCAGCTACTTAGTGAGGCCCTCTGCAACTTAGTGAGACCCTGTTTAAAAAAATAAAGAATAAAAAATAGGGCTAGGGGTGTAACTCAGAGGTAGAATTCCCCTGGGTCCAATCCCCAGTACTGCAAAAAAAAAAATTATTGGAACTGTAATCATGAGTTAAATTGGATATTTTCAAGGTCTCACAAAAAGTGGTGCTGATGTGTACTAATTTTTTCTCTTAAATTTCAGATATGTTGAACTGCTTCTTTACCTTACGCAGTATGAAAGCAAGTCATTCGTTCAAGAGATGTTTAAAATGTGCCAGGTACTGGCTGGGTGCCAGGGATAAAGGATGAGTGAATATGATAGGCACGGTGCCTGCCATTAAGTGACTTGTAATCTGGTTAACCAGATCTGAGCAAAGCAGGGTGTGCTGACCTCATGATGGGGTCTAGAATTAGCCTGTCTGTCCCCACCTCAGCATCTGAAATGGCCTAGACACATGAGACCCTGCCCTAGTCTGTTTTGTGGTGCTACAACAGAATATCTCATATTAGAATTTATAAAGAAAAGAGATTTATTTAGCCCACAGTTTGGGAGGTTGAAATTCCGAGATTGAGTGGCCCCATCAGTTGAGCCTCTGGCAAGTGCCCCTCTGACTATCGCAGCATGGCAGAGAAGTAGAAGGAGAACTGGCTATGTGCAAAAGGGGCCAACTGTGAGAGATACCCTCCCTTCATAACAACCCGCTTTGAAAAGAACTAATTGATCCTGTGAGAGCAGCAGTAAGCCCTTCCAAAGGTGGTACCCCCAAGACATAATTACTTTGCACTGGGCCCCACCTCTTCAAGGATCTGCTGCCTCAGTACCACCACCCTGGTGACCCAACTTCTAGTATTTGAACCTTTGTGAGATACATCTCTTGCCTAGCTCCTCTTGGTTCTAATTTATACTACCAAGTTTCTGCTCTGACATTTTTTTGCTGAAAATATACCCGCCCATCAGTCCTAATAGAGGGCAGGACCTGACAACTTAAAGATTGAGTCTTGGTTCTCTTTTCCTCTTCCAAAGTTGTGACCTTGCTTCATGGGTTAACCTTCTATTGCTACACAACCAATTATCACAAATTTAGTGGTTTAAACAACACTCAGTGTCGTTTCAGTTTTATTTCAGTTTCCGTGCATCAGCACAGCTTAACTGGGTCTTCTGCTCAGGGCTCAAAGCCAGGCCACATTCTCATGGAGCTCAGGGTCTTGCACGTTCACTCAGGTTAAGCAGGATTCATTTCCTCGGGCTTCTAAGAAGGTGGCTCCTTACCTCAGGCAGTTCCCAACAGGGCTCTTTGCTCTTTCGAGGACAGGGGAAGAGAGAGCCTCTACTGCTTCACGTCTCTGAGCTCTGAGAAGGTCTGAGTCCTCTTAGAGTTCAGCTCATTAAGTCAGGCCCACCCAGGACACTCCCTTTGATAAACACAGAATCAACTGATTAGGTGCCTTAATTACATAGGCAGAACCCCTCCACATTTTCTGGATAACTTAACATAATCCAAGAGTGATTTCATGTTGACAGTCCTGTCCACACTCAGTGGAGGGGACTGTGGAAGGCCATGTAGAGGTCAGTCATCTTAGAATTCTGCCTGCTCACATGCCTTGTTGTGGAGGTGCCAACCTCTTTGGGCTGCAAATCATGCTCATCGCTCACTGCGGCCTCCTCATATCTCGATGGCTCCTTCACTCTTCTCTATCCACTTCACAGATGTCGGTGTTTCCAAAACGTCCCATCAACTCTTCAGCCAGCGCACTGTTTTCCACTGGCTGAGGACCAGTTTCCTTGTTCTAAAAAATTAAGAGCAGAGACTTTCCTCCAAGCACTTGATGAAGAACACACATTCATCAGATAATGACTGGAACAAAAGTGACCCATAGTGCCCTTTCTTGCCGCCATTGGGCCCATTTGGGGAGAAGCCTGAGGGAGCATGGCTACCTGCCACTCCAGGCAAGGTAGACTGGATGGTGAAGAGCCTGAGGAGGACTGGGAAAACCTGGTCCCATCGGGGCAGGCACAGGTGTCAGTGGGTCTACCCTCAGTGAGGCTCAGCGGCATGGAGGAGAGTCGTCCTGTTATGCTAGAGTGTCTTAGAAGAGCATGAGTATGGTTATGACTTATTGAGAGCCACTGGACATACGTGGGTCCGGGCAACCAGGTGGTATTAACTGATTGATGGTTTTAAATTGTATTGCTAAAAACAAATGTTTTCCTATAATTTATAGCACTTCACCTGAATCCAACCTCCTGCCTTCTTGCAAGGTCCAGTCTCATGTATACGACTTAAGGTCTTCTGTAGGTAACTTAAGGATAGCTGGTGGCATTGGCTTGGAGAGAGCAGTTCCCTTTCCTCTTTCTGAAATGACCTTCATCTCTTTTCATTTGATTGGTTTATCCATTAAAACCCAGCTTAGGAAAATAGGCTTAGACATTACCTCCCTGCTAAAGCCTTTCCATTTCTAGAAACCTGCCAGTGTCCATCCTTAATCCTTCTTTTCTCTTTGTTCTCTACCTACAGTTGCAGGTGTTCTATCAGGTACAACTATTGCAGTGTATTAGAATTTATTTGTATTTCTCAAACTGACTTCTTCATTTACTTAACTATTAGTACCTAACATATGATAAATACTCAATAAATTATTTGAATTAATGAATGAATCACTCATTGCACCAACCCAAATCACAGTATTTCCACCCATCTGACTTCAAGTGACCACATCTGATTCCCTTAGATGCTGACCCTCTCGAAGCCTGTGCTCCCTCACTCCGTAGATGTATTTAAATGACTGGCTGTGCTCTCTGTGGCTGGTTTGGTTGCTCTGGCTTAGAGTTCTCTGCTCTCTTTTCCTCCACTGACAACCATGTTTTGAAGTCGTAAGACTAGTCTTCCAAACAGATGTTATCGCTAAGACAATGCCTTTCCATATTGAAGCCCTGTGAATCACTGCAGAGAGTATGGGAAAGCTAAGTACTTATCATGGGGTGCAGCAATAGCACAGGATCTTAATTATAGTTCTTCACGTTTGAGTGAAGTTCTGAAGATGGGAAGTAGAAGAGTAGGAACTGCCAGCCCGGTAACTTCAGTTTGAGGGAAAGACCAAAGAAGATCTTCAGGATTCCTCACTTTTGTCATACACAGAACATGTTTAAGGTAGTACAGAATGGTAATTTTTAAGGTTGCAGAATATTTGAACTACTATGGGAAATAATTTTATTTTCTTACTTACCAGAGCTAAGTCAAAAATAGTACCTTCAGATTATCATCTCCACTGAAGATCCTTGCAAATTTTTACTGTCGAAAAGCAATATTAAAGATGGTGCAGGAAGAGCTGGGTATGGTGACGCAGGCATGTAATCCCAGTACTTGGGAGGCTGAGACCGAAGGATCGCAGGTTTGAGGCCAGCCTCAGCAAATTAGCAAGACTCTCAGCAACTTAAGGAGAACCTGCTTCAAAATAAAAATAACAGGGCTGGGGGTGTAGCTTGGAGGTAGACTGACCCTGGATTCAACCCCCCCCCCTACACACACACACAAAGATGGTGAGTAGCATCATTGGATCTATGTCTTTGGAAGAACATGTCTTCCACACCAGAAATGGGTTTTTAATAGAGAACTAATCCTATAAAATATTGATGACTAGAACATAGGAATACAGAATGAAGATGGATAATAATGCTTCAATTTCAGAAGTCATTATGTAGCTCTTCCTCTGGAATATGGACAGAAATTAGTCTCATCGTTCACGCCATGGTCACCTATTTTCTGCTAGAACTCAGCTTCCCAGAAAATATCTAATTGACTACAGTTAACTAAAAGTTTTTGTTTTAAAAAGAGTCCAGAAGGTAACTAATTTTTTACTGTGCAAGAAATGTTTTTAAGCAAACAATTCTACGAGCAGGTGAAGGAAATGAGTGATTAGATAGAGATTGGGACATAGGTGTAATTTTTTTAAAGATCGTGAATCATGGTAATATGATACATGCTTTCAACTCCTTTTCTATTTTCAACTTATTCTGATAAGGGTTTATGCAGTAGGTATACTTCTAAAAGGTACTGTATAATGAAATTCAGGAGGACCTGTGTTTAAGCAAATAGGCGCAGCCTCTAACTTATCTCTTCCCAAAACGTGGTGTTTGTCTCTTGCGTTGTCTCTAAGCGGCATATTTGTAGGAAGAAGTGGACAAAGAGGGGAAAAGTTTGCAATGTAGCAGGTTTGTTCATCCAGAAAATTTCAGACTTTTTACTTTGAAACCTTCATTGTAATTTTAAAGGAGTAAATTAAAAGCAAATCTGGTTGTAGTTTCTTGGTATCAGTTCTTAAGACCCAGGCTTTTGATTCTGTTAGGCCTAAAATTCCTAAAGGAGGATTTTAAGAGCACAGGTAATTACTGCAGATGCCTAATGGTAGAAAACTACTCTGGAACACTGAGGAGATTTTAAAAATTTTTAGAGGTTTTATAATGATCAGGTTTCATAAAATACACTTCACGTAAAACCAGACTTTTGCTCTTATTTTTGTTGTTATTGCTATCTGTGTTGTTTTTATTTTTTTGATTGGTTGGTTTCAGCTTGTTGTTTTCTATCTTTGTCTATTAAGTAGCACTTTACCACCTTATGTAAAATTTTAATTGAATTTTTTCCATGGAAAGTATTCTGTCACTCTATCAATACATTTTGCATTCTCTTCTCTAATATGTATTTACATAAATAGACATGGAAAAATAATACATTCCGATTATCAGCTCTGTTGAGTTTTTAGTAACTGATGGCATCATAAGCAAGACTATAAATTTTTTTTGTAGACTACCCTTTCCATCATGACTTCGCATAGCACTGTTTCAGCCGGATCAACAGATTGATTATTATATTTTACTTATATTTGCTGTATCATGAATCAAGCCTAAGCTGTCAGTGATGTGAGTGAAACTTATTGGGGAGGGTATTTCTTGTAAGCTGCTGTGTTGAAATGGTGCTGCAATGTAGTCAGTCCTCTAAATCTATGTAGAGTGCATATTTGACATAATTAAGAAAAGATTTTGTTAGCTTTCTTTATATTAAACATTTGAGCAGTACATAATCCTGTTGTGCATGAGGACTTGAATCCCTTACATACAAGAATATTTACTACCTTCTTTGTTTCATTTCAGAATGACCTTATTTAAAAATGCATGAGGCTATTTATAATCGACTCTGTGGCAGTGATTAAAGAGGTGTGAATAATAGGTTATTGGGACCTGACAGCTTCTGCTTTGCTACACTTGTGTAAGAACATTTATGCTGCTCAGATGTACCTTATTTTTATAAGGCGGGAATTTCTACTTTGACATGTAGATGTTTGGTATAATATATTGCAGTACTTTTTCTTGTGAAAATGGTTTGCCAAATCTTGATATTTTATTGCTTTATTCTACGTTTTAAACTTTAGGTTAATCAGCATTTTATATTTTGTAACCTTAGTATAGGCTATCAAGTAAACAGTCAATATAGGCAGAATATTTCTTAAATAAAGCATTGACCTTCTATCTAAAACTGTCCTATACGATAAATGCAGTCAAGGTTTCATTTTTTTTTAGCAGAAAGAAGGCATTTGGTAAGTTAACATTCAGCAAGGAATGTTAGGAGGAATGTCAGGACTTCTGAGAAAATTTGGGATGGCACAATATATCCAAAGAGAAAGAGATGTGTACTTGATATTAAATGCAAAGACTAGAAAAGCATGAACTTGAATTAATCAAATTTGGATTAGGTAGTATTTTTATTTGAGAGTGAAAGCAAATCTGGGGAAGTATTTTGAAAGTTTGAGTAAACCATTAATGAGTTTTCACTCTTCTTATGGATTCAAAACACTGTCACCTGTAACACTCGAGTATGCTGACGTTTTACTAAACTGCATTTCAATATTACAACTCAGTTTTCTCTTACCAGATTGGAGGTTGTGTTTCTGAAAAGAATGTTTCTGGCAAAGAAAGTTGGGTCTCATAGAAAGCAGAGGTTAGAGAAGCAATGATAAAATTTACTCTAAATATATTCCACAATAAATCTGTGAAACTCCTAATTTAAGAAAAAATCCATCACACAACACATTTCTCAACATGGCAAACTTCTTCCACTGAATAACTTGTCACTTGACCTACTTTCCTCCATCGTGATCTGCAGCATCAGAGTCTCCCACAAATTTTGAATTATGTAAATTGCACTCATATTTAAGATTTTAAACTATCTGGCTTGAAACCTAGTTTTCACTTGATTGTCTTCTTGTGTAACAGTCTGTATTTTGATGGTATTTAAGGGCATATTTTTCTAGACCTGGTCTTCTGTCCATGAATGGTTAGAGTTCAAAGATTTTCCTGAGTAGAACATGATGATGCACTCAGAGCATAGCAAGAGCGTTTCGTTTATTCCTGGATCACCATGGGGCTTGGGGAGAACTCTAGAGACTTGTTTTTAATCCTTTCTTTCTAATTAATCTCTGTCACCTTAGTTTTACTAACTTCACCAAGAATCATTTGCCTTTTTCTTTAAAAATGATGATAGTATCAACTGCAGTCTCAGGATGTTTCTGAGGCTGTGCTGGTGTCAGTGCTTTGTAACGTGTAAATACAACGAAGCCGTGAGCTCGGTGATGCTCCTGTGCTCATTGCCAACTGGAAGACTCAAGTTGCAAGTTGAAGACAGAATGTGTGGCCTAGAGAAAACACGGCTAGGGCTCAGACTAACAGCTGTGCTTAGTTAAGAGAATCTTGGGGAAAGTAGAAGAGTCTGGGGAGCCTCCCTGTGGATAGCCATTGACTTCTAGTTCATTTCGGCCTTCTAAGACACTCTTCTTAAAACACAGTTTTATGTGCTAACTTCACTCCAAAGTCTTTGGATTGTTTGGACATTCTGATTAGAGAGTGAGTCTAACTTTATAGCCTGGAGTAGCGCAGAGAGCTCTCTTGGTGTTGAGGTTTTCCAGTTGGGGACATCCTGTGAGCTGACTGTTCCTATGCAGAAGCTAATCCCACCCGTATCCTGTTTGTGAGTAATTGGAGAGGTGCCTGGAAACTCTAGTGCCAGGTTGTATAGTACCTTCTACAACAGGAATCTCTGGTTTGAGTTTATTACCTTCTACCTAAACAAACACCTCTTATAGGTAGGTTTCTTTGTTCAGAAATATTCTGTAGCAAGTTAGATCCCTGGTTCTGTCTCCATAGTCATGCTTTGGGTAACCACTTACCATTGATCTGGATGGAGATACATCTAAAGTTTAAATACAGGACTGTAGTCTTTCTGTATTACTAAGGCAGTGGGTTTTGAATTGTACACCTCATCTTCTCTATCTTTCTGTATTACTAAGGCAGTGGGTTTTGAATTGTACACCTCATCTTCTCTATGTAGAAGAGATCTTTCTGAGATAAGAGAATTTCTAAATTCATATCTTAAATTGTTAAGAATAGGAAACTGCCATTTTCATCATTGTAATTACTCTGTTATTACTTGAATTCTCTTGATGTAGTATCAAAATATATTGTTAACAAACAAGCATATAGATGTGTGCGAGCTCGTCTTAATTCAGAAAAGACCATTGCTACATTTCCAGGATATGTGTAATAGTGCCGCCACTTGCTACAGCAGTGTGATTAAGGGCACACACTCTAGAATCAGTAGCTCAGGGATCATGGTTGTATTCACCACTTACTAAAGAAATCTTCCAGGCATGATCAAAATAAAACCTCTCTTCTGTCTCACTGTTCCATTCTCACCCATAATTTGTATATTAATAAAGACTGGGTTGCAAGTTTGAGAAACCCAACTTAGTATAATCCAAAAAAAAAAGTAGAGAAGGGAATGGATTTTATAGGCTGATATAACTGAAAAGTACAAGGGGTGATGGCTTTCAAGTACTAGTTGATACAAGGGCTTAAGCTATATCTTTGGCTCAAATTTTTTTCTTTCAATGAGCCTCTCTCTCCCCTTCTCTTTCTCTCCCTCTCTCTCCTGCCCCATGCCTAAACTGAGATATAGAGGGTGAACTAGTTGCTTTTTAGAAGCATCTTTTGGGAATACTTAACAGGCAGAATTCTTACTTGAAAGAAGAACTCTCATAAGATTCTGACATTCTGTTTTGATGTCCTCTATGCATTGCAAAAGATTTGGAAATATAAATCTTTTCTTATTTAAGCTTCTAAATGATACCTGAAATAATACAGTATTTAAGATCTTGGATTAGTTCAGGTGTGGATTATTAGAATGAATCCAAGCTGAAATGCATATGTGTATTTGTGTCCTGGATAAACTGTGTGAAGTCTTTTATTAATCACTTCCTGTGTTCTCATATCTAATGCTGTACCAAGCAGTTTACATAAATTACCTCGTCAGTCCTTAAAACAGTCTTGTAGGCAGCAGGACTCTCATGTTGTATGTGCAGAAGCCAGATCAAGGCCGGGAACCTGCCCAAGGACAAGCAGTTACCAAGTGTTGACCTTCACTTTGAGCTTCCGTGCACTGTCAGGTTATACCTTTACAGACTTTAAGAAGTTACTTCCCTTTGCAAGCCAAATACACCCTTTAATATAATGTCTTGTATCGCTACTACTTATAGACATGATTTAAACTCACTAAAAATCATCTTTAATCAGTTTAACAATTATTTAAATAGACACGTGACTTTTATGACTTTTATCACAGTTTCCCAAATTTTGCCATGCTAAAATTTAAGCCAATTTGAACTGTAAAATTTGATTTCACTTTTAAGAAATTTCTACCACTGAAAGCATATTATAAAAAATTTACCCTTAGCTTTAGATTAATGTTACTTGGGAAATAAATCACTGCACATGTATACACACAATTTATATGAAAAATAAAGTGGTTTATTATGTTAGCTCTTTATTAAGTCATAAGCCTTAGTTACAAAAACATAGTTTAGATTGAACTTATATAGCAAAATAAAAATTGAAAACAGGCTTTAGAAGCTAGCATAATATAAAGTTTTTACAGTTTATAAAAATTAAATAGTAATTGTAATTATTTTTATTTGCTTTTATTGAAGAAATAAATTTCTATGATTCAACGTATGATACACATGGTGTTGCATGGTTGGGGTGACTTCATAAGGCCCCAATCAGTACTGCTTATTGTTGTACAAATAGTATATTAGTTTTAGAGGGGAGTGGGTACTGGGGATTGAACCCAGGGGCATTCTACCTCCAAACTATACCTCCACCCCTTTTTAAATTGTTTTTATTTTGAAACAAGGACTCACTAAGTTGCTGAGGCCGGCCTTGAAGCTGTGATCCTCCTGTATCTCTCTACCAAGTACTGAGATTACAGGTGTGTACCACCGTGCCTGGCTCACCCAAAAAGGAAATATAGGAAGAAAAATTTTCATTTTCTTGTCAGAAAGAATCTGTTGGGATATATATGGAAGGGAGAGATGATGCACAGTCCAAAATTGGCAGAGAGCACGGATATGTATACAAGCAGCTAATCTCTCACCTTGTTCCAGGTACATATCATGGTTGTTGACCAGAAGAATGTACCTGGCAGAAGCCCACATATTTCTCCTGTTATCCTTCTTCCTATCAACGTGGCCTTGCTTTGAACTGCAGTGGAGATAAGAAGCGGCAGGCCTTAACTCTAAATCCCTTACCATGACATAGGAGTGGAGGGCAGATGGATCTCTGTCGGCCAGCCCGGAGTGTTTTGCAATGATCTCAAAGTGTAAAATGTCTTAGAAATGTATTTAAACAATTCATATTAAATTTTAGTTTCAATAAGCTTTTAAAAATTCCACCTACTGATCTAGTACACTCTAAGGATTTTCAAATCACAATAATAGGTGCTAAGACTTCAAGAACTAGGAACTCTACAAAGCTATACAGAAAATAAAATTCTGTGAACCCCAGGTGATACTAATTCATTCAAAACAAAATTATTTTATTTTTTATGGATTTAACTTAGTGGAATTAATGTGATGGTTCAATGAAAACCATTGCTTTGACCTACATGCACAGGAACTCATTGGAAAACTCAAAAGCCATAATTAGTAGTCCATAATTTCTAAACTGCAGGACCTATTTAGCATGACCAACAGGCAAGAGGATAGATTGTCTTTAAATGCTTATTTATGGAAATGTGAAGTGAAGCAACATAAACATTAAATTCTTGACAAAAGTATTTTATTATAAGCACATAAGCAAAAAAGCAGAGATCCAGTGCTTATAAATTTGGACAGGAATATATTGAGATATGGAAGATAATAAACATCACATAGTACCTGATCTATGCAAAAGTCTCAATAAATATTTATTGTAATGAATATTCAGTTCATCAGTATCTTACTCAGCATCTTTATGCCTAGGAATGTAAATATAAGGTATTTATGGGGGCAGTACCATATATACGTAACAATATCATGTCAGTATCCTATCACATATACATAGATACACTTTTTAGTGTTCTAGTCATATATTTTCAAGGAGTTAATACAGGTGTGACAAAGTACTGAAAAAATTATAACAGTGATATTTAGTAAGATCCTAATTAACTGCCCTTAAAATGTAGTATAGACCAGCACTGTCCATTAGAACTTTCTGTGATAATACAAATCATGGTGTGTGCTTGTGATCTACTAGCCACAGGTGGTTATTTAAGCACTTTAAATGTGTTGGTATGAATGAGCAACTGTATTTTATATTTTATTTACATTTTATTTGTGGTACTGGGGATTGAACCCAGCCAGGGGCATTCTAACTCTAAGCTATATTCCCAGCCTTTTTCATTTTTTAATTTTTTGAAACAGGGTCTCACTAGGTTGCTGAAAGTCTTGCTACATTGCTGAGACCGTCTTTGAACCTGTGATCCTCCTGTGTCAGCCTCCCAAGTACTGGCATTATAGGTGTGCGCCACCATGCCTGGCTACTTACACTTTGAATGAACTTTAATCTGAATAAATACATGTGGACTAGTGGCTACCTTATTAAACAGCATAGTTCTCAAAGCTTATCTCAGGATGACTTTATTCAAAAATGATTGATGGTGAATACTTTTTGAGGGTGAAGAGGTTGGACATCTTCATGAAGGTTCTGTGTTTGTGGATGCATTGTATGGTTAAGGAAGTTGGTTAATGGTTGTAGCTGGTTAAACTTTACTAGTATTTTGTTGTTACTGAAATTACTCATGATAATTAAATGGTTAATATTAGAGCTAGGTGAAAGAATATTTAAAAAGAGAAGAAATTAATTTAATTAGACCTTTTTGGTCAGAAACCATTGTTGAAGCTGTTATTTGAAAGTAGAGATCTTTCTGGAGCTGATCTTTTTTAGTCAGGTTAGGTCTAACAGAGTAGACTTTTCTCTTTGAGAACTTTCACCTTTTCATTTTCATTTACAGGAAACACTATGCCTTTTCTTTGGTGTTTCTTTTCTTTTTTTTTTTTTTTTTTGCATTACTGGAGATTGAACCCAGGGGCATTCTACCTCCAAGCTACACCCCCCGCCGTTTTTTATTCTTTATTTTGAAACAGGGTCTCACCAAGTTGTGGAGGGCCTCACTAAGTAGCTAAGGCTGGCTGTGAACCTGCAATCCTCGTGTCTCAGTTTCCCAAGTACTGGGATTACAAGCGTGGCTCTTTGGTGTTTCTGAATTGACAGCATCACTACTCTTGTGTTTGGGGACATTACTAAGTAAGATAAGAGTTACTTGAACACAAACACTGCGCTAAGACACCACAGTTGATCTGATAACCATGATGGCTACTTAAGTGACTAATCATTTAAGTAGTGTGGATCTGCTGGATAGAGGGATAAGTCCTGTCCCAGGTGGGACAGATCTAGAGTATGCAGGATGCTTCACACCTCTCAAGAACACATACCGTTTAAAACTCACAAATTGTTTATTTCTTGCATTTTCCATTCGGTACTATATTTGGATCAAGGTTGACTGTGGTAACTGAAACCATGGAAGGTAAAACTGCTTATAAGGAGGGTCTTCTGTGTGTTGTTTTGGTTGAAGTATATTAAAATCTGTCCACACACAGATAAGTAGTTGGAATTAGCCTCTTCAGAAAGTTGTGGATATTCTTTGGTTAATACACCAAACTCATCAAGTTTCTTATAGTTGCCATGTAGAAAGTAAAGCCGTATCAGTGAATTCTCTTATTTGTTATAGTGGTCTGTCTTGAACTCTGAATGGACCTTTTCCCCACTCATGAATGTGGAACGTCATGCATTAGACATTTGGAATATATTGGTTCACTTAGTTGTGTGGATCCTCATTTTACCATGAAATACCTCATTTTAACAATCACGAATAGTACATATCATGGTACATATCATCTCTTCAGAATGGTTTTGCAACTTGAGAAGTTGGCGAAACTTACAGTGGCTGGTAACATATTTTTCCAAAATTCTAATTTACATCTGAGAGCTCAGATTTTAGCATCGGCAACAAATTTGACCATTTGTTTTCCTTGAAGTGACAGGCTTTCTTGGTTTACCTTTGAGAAAATGTCTGCAAAATACTTTAGTCTGAATAAGCATACTTTGTCAACTAGTTGTCCTTTCAGGTTAAATTGATCTACCATGAAAAAGACAGCCAGGTCAGATCACAACTCAAAGAGTTGTGGGGTGTCTTTCTATAAGACAACCATTATACTCTGATACCCAGAAGTGTAAGTGTACTTCCCATTTGGTTACACAAAATGTTGAAAAGATATACACTAAAGGGTCAAGGTTTAATAAAGCACTTTTACCACTTCCTCAAGAACTTCTTAAGTACAATAGTCATTTCTTTTTCCACTGGAAATGAGCGGCAGTGAGGGTTGCAAAGGTACAGTTTGCTGCCACTGTCCTGACTTGTACTAAGGCGCCAACAGTTTTAGTCACCATTGCTTCTGTATCATTAGTGCAAATGTCAAAAGAGTGAAAAGACAAATAATACTTCAGTATTATTATAAAGATTTCTTTGACCTTCCTGATACGGACAATAAGGGAGAAAAGAATGTGCTCTTAAATTAGGGAAGGCTCCATGATAAATACCAATATAATATTCATGATTAGCCTCATTTCTTCTCCTTTGCCCACATTTTCCAAGAAAAATGAAAGTAAGCAATGAACATGTTAAAAATTGTTTAAAGGTAGAAACTTCCTCAATAAGACCCCCAAAGCTCAGGAACTTAAAACAAGAATTAATAAATGGGACAGCATTAAACTAAAAAGTTTCTGCTCATCAAGACTCTAGAGAGAGAGCCTCCAGAATGGGAGAAGATCTTTGCCAGCTATTTCTCTGCTAGAGGACTAACATCTAGAATATACAAAGTACTTAAAAGACTTAACACTAAAAGAAACACACCCCAATCAAGAAATAAGCCATCGAACTAAATATACTTCACAAAAGAAGAAATACAAATGACCAATACATACATGAAAAAATGTTCAACATCATTAGCAATCAGGGAGATGCAAATTAAAACTACACTGAGATTCCATCTAACCCCAATTAGAATGGCAATCAAGAAGTCAAATGACAATAAATGCTGGCGAAGATGTGGGGAAATAGGAACTCTTCTACACTGTTGGTGGGATTGCAAATGAGTTCAGCCACTATGGAGATCAGTGTGGAGATTCCTCAGAAAACTGGGAATGGATCCACCATATAATACAGTTATACCACTCCTGGGTATCTTTCCAAAGGGACTGAAGCCAGAATATTATAGTAATATATGCATATCCATGTTTATAGCAGCACAATTCACAACAGCTACGTTATGGAACCAACCTAGGTGTCCATCAACAAATGAATGGATCACAAAATTATGGGACATACACCCAATGGAATTCTACTCAGCAATAAAGAAGAATGAAATCATGTCATTTGCAGGAAAATGGAAGGACCTGGAGAACATTATGTTGAGATTAGCCAATCACAGAAAGTGAAGGGTCATATGTGTTCTCTCATATGCAGAAGCTAGGGAGTAATTAGGATACAAGAGGAGCTTTAGACAATGGAGGAGAGACTCCAATGGAGCGAGGGAGGTGGTCTTGGGGAGGATAAGGAAGGAGAATTAATGAAGGAAACATTTCCACTGAAGTTATGTATCTATGTGAGAATACTAATTCCAATCTCAGTATCTTATATGGGGAAGGGGGGGGAAGCTCACCAAGTGCTGTGTGCATGTATGTCACTATCACTATGAGCTGCATTATGATGTGAGACTATAATGCACCAATAAAAGTATAAAAATTGTTTAACAAGGTTTTTAAATCATTCACTGATTGAGTCTTTACTGAATCCCTACTTTACAGAAGTTGTTTTTATTGTTGAGAAGCCGGAGGTTCACGAAGCGTTGGGAGCAGTCCTTGTAACAGGAAGAGCACCACTACTTCCACGCTGGCCACTTGCTCCGTTCTGGGTGCTTGCTCCGTGCTGGGTGCTTGCTCAGTTTTCTTTTTTTTTTCTTTTTTTTTTTTGCGGTATTGGGGATTAAACCCAGGGGCATTCTATCTCTGAGCTACACCCCCGGCCCTATTTTTCATCCTTTATTTTGAAACCAGGTCTCACTAAGTTGCGGAAGGCCTCACTAAGTAGCTGAGGCTGGCCGTGAACCTGAGATCCTCCGGTCTCCGCCTCCCAAGTACTGGGATTACAAGCGTGCGCCACCACGCCCGGCCTTGCTCAGTTTTCTTAATGCCTTGACTTAATCTTCACAGCACCTCAGCAGGTAAATTTTATCGGAACGCCACTGGATTTGGGCCGAGCTCACCAGTCTCTGTGTAACTAGACAAATCCCTTCTTTGGGTTTCAGTTTTCTCAAGTGTAAAATAGGAGACCGAGGCTGATCTTCACATCCTCTCCAGGCTTGAAATTCATTAATGTAACATATTTCACAGCAGGCTAATCCTTTATTGATACATTATCAGAATACTCCACACCTTATTAGGAAGCCATAAAAATAATTACCCAATCATTAACATAAACATTCTGAAATTTTATGGCCTTTTCACTTAAAAATTCGTCCATTCAACACATTTTCGCAGTACTTCCTCCTGTACTGACACATTATCAGAACACTTCATGCTTGACCAAAGGCCTAATGACGGACATGTGAGCGCACTGAGAACAAGGTGAGGAGTGGGACCGCTGCGCAGAGCCGAGCTGGGGAAGTCAAGAAGAGCGTCGCCAGCGTGCCGTGCGCTCCTCTGCTCATTCAGCCAGTGTCGTACGTGTGCCTTGCTAGGCCTCCTGAGGCTGGAAGCTGGACTGCCAGAGTGAGCAGGACCCTGCCCTCACCGCATCCTGTGGAGGAGTGTGGTGGGGAGAACAGTGGCCTCCCTACATGTCCTCGCCCTGACCCCGGAACCTGGAAGTGTGGTGTATCACCTGACGAAGAATGCAGGTAGCAGGAATTATGCTTACTAATCAGCTGATCTTAAAGTAGGGACATTATCTTGAATTCTCTGGCCAGGCCAGTGGGACAGCACTTAAAAGTGGAGGCTGGAGGCTAAGGACGGGCCAGTGTCAGAATGATGTAAGAAGGTCTCTGCGGGCCAGCGCTCTCTGAAGATGAATGGGCCATGGGCCAAGGAAAGTGGGTGGCTTCTCGAAGTTGGAAAAGGCAAGAGAATGCGAAGAACACAGCCCTGCTAGCACTTTGATGTTCAAGTGAGACCCAGCTTGAATGCCTGACCTCAAGAACTGTAAAAGAATAAATTGTGCTGTTTTAAGCCTCTTAAGAAGATGGCCATTTGTTACAGCAGCAACAGAAAACTAATACAGAGAGAAACTAATATAGAGAAAAAGAAAACAAACAAGCAGCTGTACAAGATACTGAAAGTTATGATGGACGCTTTGAAGGAAATAGGATGATGTGAGAGTAAATGACGGAGTTAGGTCGTCATGGAAGCCTTTGAGACCACAGCAGTGGAGTGGAGACAGGAAGAAAGGAAGGAGCCAGCCACACAGTCAGAAACAGCATTCTAGGCAAAGGGAAAGGCAGGTCCAAGGCTCAGTGTGGAGAAAGGCTTGTCATTTACAAAGGACAAAAGCCATTTAATGAGCATGTGTAATGGTGGAAAAGAAGGCGGGGGCCTGAACATGCAGAGCCTTGCAGGCCATGGTAGAACCATGAAACACCATTGAAAGCTTTTGGGAAGGAGAGGGATGCATTGTGCTTTAAATTGTTTTTTTTTTTTCATACTGGGGATTGAACCCAGGGGCATTCAACCTACAAGCTGCACCCCCAGCCCTATTTTTTTCTTATTTTGAAACAGGCTCTCACTAAGTTGCGGAGGGCCGCTTTAAGTAGCTGAGGCTGGCCGCGAACCTGCAATCCTCCGGTCTCAGCTTCCCACATACTGGGATTACAAGCGTGCGCCACCACACCCAGCTGCTTTGTTTTTAAAAGGCTACTGTGGCTGCTGAGTGGTCAGTGGAGACCAGGGGACCAAGGATGTGGGTGTGGTCCGAGTCCGGAGGAGGGGAGTTAGTTTGAAATAGAGTGGTGACATTGGACACAGTGAGGTGTGATTGGATTTGAGTTCTGGAAGATGAAGGAAGTTGGCTGGAAAGAAGAGGGCAAAGGGCAGAGGTGAAACGTGGAAGTGCAGGGATGTCTGGGGATCGCATATGCTGGACAGGCAGTAGGTGATGGAGAGAGAACTGAAGCCACATGAACAAGGCTGGAGACACACTTGTCACACATAGAAGTTTGTAATTTATGGTGTATGCAATGGAGAGCCATCAGAAATTTTTATTCGGGAATAAAACAAATCTCTGAACTGTGATTTTGTGGTTATATTGGGAGGATCAAAGTTCATACTATATCCTGGGAGTTCAGTGACCTTTCTCTTTTCCCTTCTGTGATTTCCCTTCTCATTGCCAACAATTTTAAATTATACAAACTGTATTACAGGTTTAAAGGAACCTGGGAGAACCAAATGAAATTAATTAGAATTTTTGTTCTCTTCATTTATCTTATTTTTTAAAACCAGTTCAGCTGCTAACCAGTGAGTCTCAAAATCAATCAGGAAAAATCCCCTTCTGAGATTGTTAAATGACAATATATTTATTTCTTTTTCTAAGTGTTTTTGTAAAATGAAGAAAATGGAGAATCATGCCAATTCCTGTGGTAGAAGACATTTAAATAGTAGATTGTGTGTGTGGGTGTTGCCATAACCTGCATTTGTGGGAGTAGTAGCCTTAGGGGGACAGCATCCTCTCCCCACAAGGCCCTCCCTCCTCCCAGGTCTCTGTGCAGCATGGGCGGTGTCCCTCCACAGAGGAGCAGGAAGGGCCAGCAGTAAAGACCCGTCCTGGTTTACTCCTGTGCACGTGCTTCCTTCCTCTTGTTTCATGTAACTTCATGCTTGACGTAGCCATGAATAGACAAGATGAATGTACCTACACACTGGATAACAAACCACTGTCTTTCATACCAAAGGAAAATAGAGTGTATTGTTTACTAATAAGGATGTAAAATAGTTTTATTTCAAAATTCACAAGGTATTTATTCACAACATAATATTTATTACCTTCTTAAATATCACTTTAGCCTTTATTTTTAAAATTTCATTTCAGTATCTTGACTACTATTTTTAATTATGCATCCTGTCCATTGTTATCAAGATTCAAATTACATAAAACTATCAAGTAACAAAATGTTTCCCCTGGTCCCAGTTAAGTTTTCTAAAGTTTGCTACTAGCAACAGTACACTAAAAATTATTTCAGACATTTTCTTTGCACAATTAAAATTTATTTTTAAAAATATTTAATCCAGGCGTGGTGGCACACACTTGTAATCCCAGTACTTGGAAGGCTGAGATAGGAGGACTGCAGGTTCTCAGCCAGCCTCAGCTACTTACCCGCAGTGTTCTGGATTCAGAAGGCACAATAGGGAAGAAAGGGAAAAATCTTGCCCACATGGAACTTGCATCCCACAGAGACAGGAAGTACATGAGCAAAAAGCATATGAACAGAAAATGATGGATGGCCATTCTGGTGCGAGCACAGATGGTTCCTGACTTAGAATGACTCAACTTGGGATTTTCGGCTTTTCGGTGGTATGATGGTGATGCCCATTCAGTAGAAACCATGCTTAGGGTTTTGAACTCCCATCTTTTCCTGGGCTAGCCATATGTCGGATGATGTGCTCTTGCCCTGCTAGGCTCCTCCTCAGCCACAGGGTCACACGGCTGAACAGCCCACACTGTGCAGAGCACCAAGTCACAGGGTGGTCAGCAGGTAAAGTGTATTAAGTGCACTTTCAACTTAGGATACTTTGAACTCATGATGGATGGATTGGGACAAAACCCCATGGTAAACTGAGGAGCATCTGTTTTAAAAAGAAGTCAGGAGAGAGTAGGGAGTGCTGCTGTGGTGGAGGGGTCTGTCACTGTAAGTGGGGTAGTCTAGAAATAGGGCTATGCAGAAAGAACACTCCAGATGTAGTGACATGAAGCACAAAAGCCGCGACGCAGGAGGCGGGTGCAGCCGGACCGGAGTGGGCCACGTGTGATGTTGAAGGCGAAGTCAGAGGTAGCAGGAGAGTGGGCACCAGCTCGTGAGGGAAGGGCCTTTGATCATAGCAAATGGGACAGGCCGCCGCTAGCGGGTCTGAGCAGAGGGAGACAAGACTGCGGATGGCTGTGTTGAGAACCGACTGTAGGAGACACCAGTAGCAGCGGGGAGATGATGGTCGCTTCAGTAGGGAGGTGGTGATGGGGAACTGGTGGTAAGTGGTCAGATTCTGAATATATTTTTAAGGTATTTCCCTCTAGATTAGATATGGGGTATGAGAAAAAAAGAGGAGTCAAAACCCACACCAAGCTCTTTGACCTGAAAACTGGGGGATGGGATGGCCGCTTACCGACACATGGAAGACTGTGCAAGGTCAGGAGCAGGTTGGGATATGGCAAGGTTTCCCATTAGACGTTCAAGTGGAGGTGGTAGGTAGACAGTTTGGTATATAAGTGCGAGATTCATAGGAGAAGTTTGGGCTGGGATATGAAGCTCAGAGTCAACAGATGGTACTTAGAGCTGTGAGACAGCTTGAGATCTGGGAGCTGGAAGGAAGAAATGGAAAAGGGGCGGCGAGCTAAGAGGAAGCCCTGGAGTCAAGAGAAGAGATGTGCTAAGAGGAGAGAGAAATTGGAGCGTGTCAGATGCTGTTGGCCGGGCAGGTAAAGTGAGAAGTGATAACTGTCATTAGATCGAAGTCCTTCACAGTCGTGACAAAAGCAGTTTTAGTGGAGAGTTATGATTGCAATATGTTTAACATAAACTAGGAAGAAAGAAATTTGAGACAAGTGTTGGAACCTTTTCAAGAAGCTTTCAGTGGAGGGGATGAGGTGTAGAATTGGGGAGATCTTGTAACCAGGATGAGGGTGTGGCCAGAGTAGGGGTTTTCAAATCAAGAGGGAAAGACAGTTGAGAGTGCAATGAGATGTGATTGTGATGGTACAGCTCAAGCTGTGTGTTTCTTCTTGGTGAGGTGTGTGGCGCATCCTTTTTACATGCTTATAGACCAGTCATGTTTTTGTGTGTGTGACTTGCCTTTGCATTTTCTTATTGGGTCATCCATGCTTTTCTTATGGATATTTAAGAATTTTCTGTATCTTAAGTCAGCCCTTTCACATATATTTAAATATTTTTCACAGTGTGTCATTTGTCTTTTGACTTGAATTTTTTCCCTGTGCACAATTGTGGGTTTTATGTCATGTTTATAACAGCCTTTCTTATTCCAAGATTGTGCCTTTCTAGTATGCTTATGGTTTCACTCAGTTAAAATCTTTGATTTATGTGAATTTCATTTTGATAAGAGTCATGAGGTACGGATCTAGACTTATTTTTTCACAATGATTTTAATCGACTAATACATCTTTTCCCCTACTGGGTTTCTAGACTTCTGTTTGTTTGGGGATCTGTTTTGGGGTTCTTTTCAAACCCATTGATTGTCTGCCTATGCCTGAGAAAGCATAAATTTGTTTCCATTTCTATAGCTTCAAGATGCATTTTACTATCTGGTATGGCTACATCATATTCTCCCACCAGCACCATAACTGTTATTTTTCTGAACTTTCCTGAATACTTTTACATGTTTATTTTACCAGGTAATAAAGTATGTGTTGAGCACCCATGTGCAGTACTGCACTCAGTGTTTTGAGTATGTATTATTTTTATCACTATGACAACCATGTTAAGGACATTCAGTTATCTCCATCTTACAGAGGAGGAGATTGAGGCCTGAGAAGTGTAAGAGGAGGAAACTGGGCATGAAGGCTAACTAACGTGCCCAGGTGAGCTGGCTTCTCAGTGGCAGTGCTGTGATGTGACCCAGGCAGTCAGGACCAAAGACTAATGAAGCTCCTGCCTCTAGGGGGACTTCAGAGTCATTCAGTCTAAACCATTCAATTTTGAATATAAAATTTCATGTTAGTATTTGGATCAGAACTGCATTGAATTTATAGACTTTTAGGTAGAATTAATATGAAATCATTCTACCCAATAATAAGATTTATATTTTCATTTATTCAAATAATCTTTTATGACCCTAAATAGAGTACTAAAGGTATCTTCTTGTAGGACCTTCATGTTTTCTTTAAGCTTTTCCTTCATGCATTGTAATTTGTGTGCCTATTATTAATATAATTTATTCTTCTGTATTTTAGATGGTTATTATTGGCATATTAGAAGCTATTAATTTTTCTCTTAAAGTTATAGTCATTTACCAAATTTTCTATGGCTAATCATTTTTTCAGTGATTTTTTTCTGAATTTTCCAGAAATGTTATCATACCACCTGCAAATAATAATTTTGCTTTCTCCTTTCCAATATTTATACTTTCTCTTTTGCCCTGTTCAAAAAAAATTGGCTTGTTCTATTAGAACATTGTTAATAATGATGAGAGTATACATCTTTATCTCATAAATGCCTCTGATACATAAACATTTATCATGATACTGACTTCAGTTTTGTTTTTATGAAAATGTATTTATCAGCAAGGAATGGTAACTTATTTTTTCAGATGGCTTTTAGTGTCTATAGAAGTCATTGTTTATCCTTCACTGTTAAGACAGAGAACTCTCATATATTTCTAAATGTTGAAAATGTCTGCCTTATTCTTTCAAAGTGTTAATGGATTTAATGTTTTATTTAGAATTTTTGCATTAGTCATTACTAGTGAGCATGTGTGCACAAGCATGTGTGCAGGTGCGTGTGTAAGTGCTCTTTCTCACATTTTAGGTGTTATTATGGGGGCTTCATAGAAAGAGAGAGAGAGAGAGAGAATGTGTGCGTGTGTGTGTGTGTGTGTGTGTGTGTGTGTGTGTGTGTGTGTGTGTGTTTTACTGGGGATTGAACCCAGGGGCATTCTACCTCTGAGCTACACCCCAGCCCTTTTTATTTTTTATTTGGAAACAGGATCTTGCTAGGTTGCTGAGCATCTTACTAAGTTGCTGAGGCTGTCCTTGAACCTGAGATCCTCCTGTCTCAGCCTCTCAAGTACTGGGATTGCAGGCATGTGCCACCACACCTGGACATAGAAAGAATTTGAACTTTTTGTTTTCCTCTCTCTTTAAAAAACAGCAGAATTATCAGTTGTTTGAAGATCTGAAAAAAATTCACTTAGGAAAATATCTGACAATTTTTGTGTGGTTAACTATTCAATAACTTCCTAAATTTATCCTATGATCTCTCTTCCTGTGTTCTCTTCTATAATTTCATAAGTTCTATAAAACTACAATCATCCATATTTTCCTAGAAAGAATTTCCATCTAGGTTTTCAAATTTGCTTCTTCAGATTTGTGAAAAATACTTCTTTATAAAGTGTTTTAATTCCTTTATAATTGTAGTTACTTTAGCTCCATTTGCATTTTATTACTTTTTTTTGCGGTACTGGGGATTGAACCCAGGGGCATTTTACCTCCAAGCTACACCCCCAGCCCTATTTTATATTCTTTATTTTGAAACCAGGTCTCACAAAGTTGTGGAGGGCCTCACTAAGTAGCTGAAGCTGGCCGTGAACCCGGATCCTCTGGTCTCCGCCTCCCAAGTACTGGGATTACAAGCGTGCGCCACCATGCCCGGCTTGCATTTTATTACATTTTTATCATTATTTTTGTTGCATTGCTGGGGATGGAACATGGGGCTCATACACATCAGGTGCTCTACCACTGAGCCCCAGCCCAGCTTTGTTTGGTTTGGTTCGTTTCCTTTTTCGCGGTGTAGGAATCCAGTCTTGCACATGCTAGACACGTCCTCTACCCCTGAGCAAATGCCCAGCTCCATTTGCATTTTAGTGTTGATCATTTGTCCTTCTTAATGTTTCTCCACAACTAAGTAGACTAGTGGACTGTTGTATTGGTTCTTTAAAGACAAGGCTTTTGAATTTATTTACCATTTAAATGGCTTCTCTACTTTTTGATTCAGTAAATTCTGCATTTGTATTTTTTATTGTCTTTACACTTTTCTTGAGTTCTATCATCCTATTTATATTCCATAAATAACAGTGCTTATAAATTAAAAAGCATCCTTTTTATTTTTTTTAACTTTTTATGTTCATTTATTGGTGCATTGTAAATTATAATTATACATTTTGATATATGTCAGGGTATGAACATCATACATGCACACATTGCACATTTAGCCCTCCCTCCAATCCCACCCTATTCCCTCCCCCTTCCCTCCCTTTCATGCTCCAGATAGTGATTGAGTCTTATAGGTTTGTGTA
>PVJS01026268.1:0-27149 GCA_004027185.1 Glis glis | reverse complement strand
CTGGGAGAGAGAGAGAGAGAGAGAGAGCTGAGGCTGGCCGCGAACCCGGATCCTCCGGTCTCCGCCTCCCAAAGTACTGGGATTACAAGCGTGCGCCACCACGCCCGGCCAAATTTGTCGTGTTTTAACCCCTGCATTTATAGTAATTTGTCACAGCAGCAGTAGAAAATTAATACAGTTTGATAGAACAGAGAGTGAGCTGATTCACTGGGAGACTCTCAAAGTCATTACTTCTAAGTGCTTTGTTTTTCCTCCTGACCTGACCAGTTTTCTGAGATGGATTCTTCAGTCTCCTGCCAGGGGTTGGCTGAGTTGAGCTCGGTCAACCAGAGTCACTGCAAATAATATAAGAATAAAGGGTTTAACATAGCTACTGGAGGTCACTGAGGGAGTGGAGGTCCAGAAAGCTGCAGCGAGAGGGTTAGACTCAAGACTGGAGTCTTGAGTCTGCAGTACTGGAGTAGAAGCTGGCAGTCCCCAGGAAGTTCAAGAAGCCAGTGTCTACACCCCAGTGGGAGCTGGCCGAGAGTTCCATGGAACTGCCACACATTACCATGGGAATAATATGTTCTCCTTACTTATGCCTTCCACATCCGATGCAGATTCCTCTCACTAGCAAACTGTAGCCTGCAACCGTACAGGGAAGGGCGTGCTGGGAAATGTAGTTCCAGCCTCAGATGGTAAGCTGATGAGAGACAGCCCAACGCTGGGAGAAACCTGGCTGCTAGATTCAGCAACTGTGGAGCGAGCCATGAGCCTTAAACATGGACTTAAATTTTTCCCCTCTTTTTAGGATGGCACCTGACACTCCCTCAGCTATGCCTGATGTCTCCAAGCACAGAGCTTCTCTGGTCCAAACTCTTTATAGAATAAAATATGTGTTGGAGTGGCTTGCCGGGGGAGGGGGTACCAGAATTTAACTGGGCCCTATGTTTATATCCCAGGGACTCCTGTTTCAAGTCCCACCCTAACTTTGGAGGTGCTGTACCTCCCGCTCCTGAGCCCTCCTGCCCTTCTGCATAGGTATCAGATTGTTTCTTGTGGGTTTTCTTATCTGGGGGCCCGGGTATCAGTATTTTCTGCTGTGCTGAATTTAATGACCACATGTCAGCCATTTGCTAAGATTTTGTTCACAGCTCTCACCTGCTGATGTCTAAGCTCTCATCGTCTCTGGCCATGGTGGTTCTTACCTGCTCCTTGATTATCACATTAGTGGGATTTCAGAAAGATATAGAGACAAGCCCCTGTGTTAACCATGTGTGATATAATGCAGAGAGCTCTCAAAATCAGGTGCCCTAGGTCTAGTTTCAGCCATATTTTATGGAGTCCAGTCTTCCTCATTTCTAGAAGTTGGTCCTATTGGAGTTCCTTTTAAGACTCTAATGAAAGCTATGGCCCCTTTCCCTTTAAAAAAAAAAAAGGAAAAAAGAGTAGAAATGCACATATGTCCAAGATTGAAGATGGTATTTTAGAAAGGTCACAAGCTCTCCAGGGCTATTGATTCTCCGGTTCAGAACCCCTGGCCTGGAGCGGCTCTGAGGTCACTTTTAGATCCGGCACTCCGATTCTCAAAAGCTCATTTCAAAGATAACATTGCAAGCCAGTCATTTAAAAGACCTCAAAATAGTTTTCAGGGTACTATTTATGACGAAACCAAAAATGCCACAGAGTCCAGAGGTAGTCTTAATTCAGTTCAGCACAGTCAAGGGCCTTAGACACTCAACTGGCTTATTGACTTCCAGATAGCTAATCAGCATGGCTATCAGAAGTAGAGTGACCAGAAATCGAAGGAGCCCTCTCCTTTGCTCACCGTGGAGTATGCCATGGAATCAAAAGTCTCAGCAGAGGCCGGGCCAGCAGGCGCCCAGCACAGGCCCAGGGGCATTAACCGTGGCCTCCCTGACCGTGCACTCTTCCTTTGCTTTAATAATTTAGTTCTTCCTCTTCTTTCTTTTCCAGGCTACAAGTATAAAAAAAAATGCTTAGGACCAGAAGTGTTTCAGATTTTGGATTTTCTTTTTTTTTTTTTGGATTTTGGAATACGCCCATATGTGTAATGAGGTTTCTTAAGGATGAAACCCAAATCTGAACACAGGATTCATTTATATCTCATATAGACTTTATATGTAGAACCTGAAGGTAATTTTGTACAATAGTTTGAATACACTTGAGGTTTTTTTTTTTTTTTGCGGTACCGGGGATTGAACACAGGGGCGTTCTACCTCCGTGCTACGCCCCCGGCCCTATTTTTTTATACTTTATTTTGAAACCGGGTCTCACGAAGTTGCGGAGGGCCTCACTAAGGAGAGAAAGAGAGAGAGAGAGACAGGGAGAGAGAGAGCGAGAGAACTGAGGCTGGCCGCGAATCCGGATCCTCCGGTCTCCGCCTCCCAAAGTACTGGGATTACAAGCGTGCGCCACCATGCCCGGCTACACTTGAGTTTTGATTGTGACCCATACATCTGAGGTCAGATGTGGAATTTTCCACTTGTGGCGTCTTGTTTGTACTCAAAAAGTTTCTTATTTTGGAGGATTTTGGATTTTCAGGTTAGGGTGCTCACCCTGGATTGGAGGTACAGTGGCACTGCTCTGGTATGTGGGTGCGGCCAGGGAGCTTTGGGCCAAACTGCATAGACTTGCTGTCTCCTGATTAGCACTTACTAAAGCCAGCGGAGGCGTGAGGGCAGCAGGCATAGGACTCTCTCTCCTGGGAGGTGACGGGCAGAGGTCTGTAGGGGGACAAGGACTTGTGCGAGTTTCTCTAGAGAGTTGAGTCAGCCAAGTAAAATTTACGTTTGATGGTTTCATAGAGCATTTAGTTAAGGCGGCGGGTCCACCTGCCAACCGTCCTCTACAAAGAGGCCTCGAGATGGGCTTTTTGCTGCACCTCCACCAGTGTACAACTGGAGAGCAAAGACAGCAAAGGAAGAACAGTCCTCAGAACTTCCACAGGGGCTGACGAGGGTCGGGAAGACACTCCGGCATCATCCCTAGTCCATTCATCTGGACATAATGGCCACCCATTGCAGTGGGCTCTGATTGACTTCTAAGAGCGTCCTTAGAACCCTGTAGCGGTTGTGCATCATAACTTGGCCAAGGGATTTTTGGAGATGATATTCAATTCCCATCATCTGCTTCTAGAGGAGCTCCACACCCCTCACTTACTCTCTCCCCTTTAAGGGCCAAGGAGCAGGCTGTAGCCAAGTGTTTGGGAGCCACCCTGTTGTGAAATGGATTTTTCCACCCAGGTAGCCTTAGTGCCCAGTGGCCACAATGGCGCTGCGTGGGAACAATAGCTGAGTGCCTCGCGGGAGAACACCGGCGCTGCCCTGGTATGTGGGTGCGGCCCGGAGCTTTGGGCCAAACTCTGCAGACTAGCTGTCTCAGTGTTAGCGCTTGCTAAAGCCAGAAAAGACGTGAGGGCGGCAGGCACCGAACTCTTCCTCCTGGGAGGTGGAAGTAGTCACGGGTGGACAGGAGCTTGTTCATGGAAGTCCAGGAGGAGGTGGAGGGTTAAAGGGTGATGGTGCATCTCCCACTTGTGCAAATTCTGCCTCCATGCAAACAGAGCTCGCGAAATCATGGCCCAGTACCAATCTGCCTCAGCCCTGAACATGTTGGCCACCACCTGCCAAGGGTTGGGCAGAAGATGGCATGGGCCTGGCAGAGGTTGAGTAACCAGTACCGTGCCAAAGGCTTGATGTGGCAGGAGGCGACAGGACAAAGGCATCGGCGGTGCCAGTTGGGCACCAGCCTTCTTAGCTGTCAGAACTGGTCTCGGCAAAAGGACAGCCCTTGGGTATACTTTTACAGGAGGTATTTTTACTCTTTGCAAACAGCCGCCTCTCCCTGCGGGCTTCCTTCCCGTGATTGAACAGGCCGAGGACCAGGCCAAGGGCAGGCAGGAGAACCAGGGCAAAGCTGAGTGTGGGTGGCACCGAGAGCCTGGCCTAGTCCTGCCCCACTCACTGCCTCTCTCATCTGTTAACAGAAACAGCAGAGGCAGGAAAAACGTAATAAACAGAGTTTCATAACAAAATAGTGAGATTCTTGGAGGGACTGCACCTCTAAATGACTTTGAAATGGCCTTGGGAAGGGTCCTGAGGCCACACTGACTGAACATGCAGAAAATACCAGCCTGATTTTCCTACTGGAAGGTAGGGTCGGACATTAGAAAGTGGCAGTGTCTCTAAGGACCAGGACCAGGACTGTGATCAGCTGCTCTTTGCCTCCTGAAGTCCAACATCAGTCTTGGGAGAAGCTGCTCCCTTTCCTTTAGTTGCTTGGCAATAATTTGGTTGAATAAAGATGCCCCAGCCGGGCATGGTGGCGCACACTTGTAATCCCAGTACTTGGGAGGCTGAGACAAGAGGATCACAGGTTCGCGACCAGCCTCCGCTACTTAGTGAGGCCCTCCATAACTTAGTGAGACCCTGTTTCAAAATTAAAAAAAAATAAAATAGGGCTGGGGTGTAGCTCGGAGGTAGAATGCCCCTGGGTTCAATCCCCAGTACCGCAAAGAAAAGCCCTGATCCTCAGCCATTCTCTCCTCAACATGCTGGGTTTTTGTTGTTATTGTTTTGTGGTACTGGGGATTGAGTCCAGGGTCATTCTACCTCTGAGCAACACCCCCAATCTTATTTTATTTTTTATTTTGAAACAGGGTCTCACTAAGTTACTGAGGCTGGCCATGAACCTATGATCCTCCTGTCTCAGCCTCCCAAATACTAGGATTACAGGTGTGCGTCACCACACCCAGCTAAATGCTGGTTTAAACAGTAACTGATTCCAAGCGCCATCCTTTCCTACTATTAAAAAACAAAAAACCATGGTATTCTCTAAAAATTGATGTCTGGCCTAAGATGTCATAACTTTGAAGTACATTTTAAGTTCTGAAAAGGGGATCCCAAGAAGGGTGGAGGAAATCCTAATGTTGAATTAGATGAATGACCCTCTAGTCCTTTTCTCGCAGGTCAGCCAGAGGAAGGGCTCATTGTACGGCAGGTCCCTCCAGAACAGATTCCTGCGTGTCCCTTTGCTTGCACCTCCCCTGCACACTAATCTCTGCCTTGTTGTGTTTGCGCACAGCTGGTGGAGAGAGGGCCCTGCAGTTTGTGTCCATGGAGCCGATTAAACACTCTGCCCCAACCTGCCTCTGGTTGTCCTCTCACTGGTTGGCAGTCTTTGGAGCAACACACGTATCCACCCAGGTGCCCAGCAAGCAGGAGTCCTAAGATTCATGGCCAGGACCTCACAGCAAAACAAACTCATCCCTAACACCACATTTATGGCTGGCTGGTCAGACCCATCAACTCAGTTAGGTCCGCCCTAGCCTGAAATGGAAGGTGAGTGGAAGGAAGGTCAAGCCCAGAGCTCAAGGAGCTCGAGACTCAAGAGAATTCTCTCTGGGTAGGTTTCAGAGCAGAATGGGCCACTGTCCTGACACTGTTCCTTAATGTGCGGCATCTCTGACAATACGTGTGGCCCATTCTGCTTTGCGGTGGAGTCTCTGATCCTCATGGTTCCCTACCTAGTAGACTGTAAGCTGCCTGATGTCAGGCTCCTAGCATATACCCAGCACCAAAGTGCTGTTTCCCAAAAGCTCTGTAGAGTATGGGAATTCTCCTATGATCAAGCTTTATGTGAACCCACATTTGTGGGGGTCACCAAAGTGAGGAAGGCCGGTGCTGAGAAGCAGAGCCTCATGGTCATTGTCTTAGGAACCATGACTTACGATCACTCTCCAGATACACTGAGCCTCCCTTCAGTTTACTTGGGAGACAGTTGTTTTCCGACTATTCAAAACACTACTCATGTGTAGGTGGTGTTTAGGAACTGGGTACATCCTCATCTCTACATTTTAGCCAGAAATTCTCCCCAAATCCTACAGGAGCCTAAGGGAGTAGATAAACACTACAGCTTAAACACTGGGCTGGTAGAATTACAGAAGGCCGGAGGGGCATGCACTCTTCCCAGACCACTTCCAACACATCCCACGGCTCTGAGAGTTTGATCTAGTACCATTATAGGAGTTGAATCTTTTAAGAGCAGCGCATTCAGCACCACGGTCAGAGCCACAGAAATAAGCAAATTCTCTCCAAATGAGAAAAACAAGGGGGAAATCTTTAGGAGATGGATTTTCCATCTTTGTCCACTCTAGTGGCCTCTAAGCCAATGCCCAGATCAGCCAGAGGGACAGAAACCCTAGATCTCCAAAATCCGTACTGCCATCGGTCCCCTTCTGTGTTCAGGCATTGCCTGGACTGGGATGCAGACCCACAGCCATAGGCTTCAGTCTGAACTTACCCCATTCAGGGTCTCTGACTTTGGAGGTGAGTGCCTTCTTCATGTCTGTGTTCTTATGGAGAGAGCCATCATGTCTCTTAGCTGTGTTAATATCTGAGCAGTCCTGGGGCCCCAGAATCGTTTCTCACACCCCCCCCACACACACACACACACTCCTCCATGGCTCTTCCAAGAGAAAGGCTGAATGTCTGGAAAAACAACAGACGAAACTAGGGGGGAGAGAGGAAGGGAGCGTGTGTCTACTGCACATTCTGTGGCAGGTGTGGCAGGGGCACTGTCCCATCTCGTCCTCACAGCAGCCTGATGAAGGTGAGAGTCTCTAGCTTCCTGCACAAGCGTATGTGTACAAATGTGTGTGATGCACAGCCAAGTGAGGCAGACTGTTCTTGCTAATAACCGATCGGCCTCGTGTGACATGACGTCTGCATTCCCAAAGAGGCATGTGGAGTTAAGCCACAGGTCAAATCCTACTAATTTTCATTTTAATTTTGGACTCACAGTCTAACATGGACTATGAAACTGGCAATTGTAATAGCTGTCTGTTTTTTTAAGCACCGAGGGTGCTGGGCATGGAGCTAAGCACTTCACACAGTCTCCCTGGTCCGCGTGGCAGTCATTCTCCCCATTTTCCAGGTTCAGAAGCGGAGACTGGGCGAGGTTGAGCAATCCACGCAGGGTTGCACAACGAGCAGCAGCAGGTCCAGGACTGGACTTGAGATCTGTCCAGCTGCGGCAGGTCTGCATGTACTCGAGCAGAGGGAAAATCTCAGTGGAGAAATTATTTGTTACATATTGGAAGGAAAATAGTTTGTAATAAAAGTAAAAGCAGCAGGGCATGGTGGTGCATGCCTGTGAACCCAACTACGGGGGGACTGAAGCAGGAGGAACCCTAAGTTTGAGGTCAGACTGAACAACTTAGCGAGACCCCGTCTCAAAATAAAAAATGAAAAGGGCTGGGGTTGTAACTCAGAGGTCGAACACTGCTGGGTTCAATCCTCAGTACCACAATAAATAAAGAAACAAATAAATGCATGGCTGGGATGTCGTTCAGTGGTAGAGCACTTGCCTAGCATGTACAAGACCCTGAGTTCAACCCCCAGTAGTGCAAGGAATGAGTGTGTGCATGCAGTCAGCGTTACTAAAGTTTACCACATCAAAACACCTGTGTCACCCTGTAAGGTATGAGGGTGCGGGGAAAGGGACAGCCAGTGTTGTGCTTTGTTCTTGGCTTCTGCTGCTTTGCCACTGCAGGGTGTACAGTCATGTCATCTTTCCTTTTTTTTTTTTTTGGTACTGGGGATTGAACCCAGGGGCATTCTACCTCCAAGCTACACCCCCAGCCCTATTTTTTATTCTTTATTTTGAAACAGGGTCTCACTAAGTTGCAGAGGGCCTCACTAAGTAGCTGAGGCTGGCTGTGAACCTGTGATCCTCCTGTCTCAGCCTCCCAAGTACTGGGATTACAAGTGTGCGCCACCATGCCTGGCTGTGTCATCTTTTTTAAAACATCCCATGGAGTAGATCAGAGGCCACGTTGTTCAAGGTTTGAATCACATTTCAGGAGTTTGGCATCATTAATATTGAAATCCTTCAACCAAGGAATTAAAACCATAAAATGAGGTAGATGACTTAGGGCTTCCCTGACCTCTGCTAGGAGAATGTGTGAGACTGGACCCATAATAAATGAGTATTACAAAGTGACAGGGGCGCATCGTGCACCCACCTCGCTCTTTGTGTCCTGATGTTGGCATGCCCCAGGCTCGGTCTCAGTGACAGGGTGTTCCTGGGAAGGAGGTCAGTGGTGACCACGCGACTCGGCCTTTTTGGGGTGTATTCCCTAGTTACTAACTGCTCCTCGAGGGCCAGGTGCTTTCTTCAGGCCCCTTCATGGTCTCCCCTCTCCCTTCCTATTCACCTTGCAGATTCCTAAACTGGCTGCTGCTTTTGTGGAGAAGTCTGATTGCTGTGGAATCTAATGTATGTTCCCCTTTCTCATCCAGATCTCCTCCTTCCTGTTCCCCTGTCGCCCTCTCATGACTCACCTCTAGGCTCCAGGCTGTGAGGAACCACACCTGTCCTGGTCCCGCCTGCACTTCCTGCTCAGTGTCTCCCCTCTGGAAAAAGGCATTCACGAATTACGTTAGTAACATGAGACGTTAAAAGAGATCTGACTTACAAACACAAAGCAATAAAGGGCAAATTAGAGTTCATTCTCAGCTTGTCTCCCATCCCCACAGCCTGGACCCACAGTTTTCTGTACTTCTCTGGCACAAGGCATGCCTGAGAAATCCAGCATGCCGTAGCATGTGCCCAGGGAGTATTTGCCAGTTCTAACATTTTAAATTCTTTTTGAGGCTGAGATAGGAGGATTGCAGGTTCAAGGCCAGCCTCAGCAACTTAGTGAGGCCCTGTTTCTAAATAAAAAATAAAATAGGGCTGAGGGTGTAGTTCAGAGATGGAATGCCCCTGGATTCAATCCCCAACACCACAAAAAATTATTTTTGAATCATTAAAAAGGAACAACAGAAAGGGAAACTTGGATGCGTAGTGGGCGCGTCAGGTGAAGGCAACGGTGACTGTAGAGCAGCGGGCTGTGGGGCTGTGTGCCTTCTTTTGCAGCTGGCAGATTCTTGTGCATGGGTTCCTAATGTTCATTCAGTTTGATGCTACTGTGAAAAACTAATGTCTATGAAATCCACATTCCAAACTGCTCTGAACCCAGTCTCTCCCCTCTTCACATCTCCCAACCTGAAAGAATACCTGTTTTGTTCACAAGATGAGGAAATAGATCCTGCTAAAATACCTGCCCCACACACGGGCGACCCTGTGACACAGGTCCAGCTGTTGATGTTAACAAAAGTCTTCTAGGATTCTGTGGGGTGTTTTTGTTTTTTGTTTTGATGTGGTACTGGGGATTAAACTTAAGGGCACTCTACCTCTGAGCTATACTGCCCCCCCAGCCCTATTTTATATCTTATTTTGAAGCAGAGTGTCACTAAGTTACAGAGGGCCTCCCTAAGCTGCCGAGTCTGGCCTTGAACCTGTGATCCTCCCAAGTACTGGGGTTACAGGTGTGCACCACCACTCCCAGCTGCTTCTAGGTATTTAGGTGAAAGCTTTTGTGCTCCTGATCTGGGGACGGCTTCTTCTTGATGATGAGAGGCCAAGAGCCACCGCAGCCATCTTCAGCGATGAGGTGAGGAGCATGGGAACTACCGCTCACAGCTTAGGATGGCAGGGAAAGCTGAGAGGGACCCGAGCCGGGATGGTCCCACTGCACCCTTTACCGGCTCCAGACATTTTACTGCTTTAACTAAACATCCACCACAGTCTTTACGTCACTCTTAGTGTGGTTCTTTATTGCTTGAAGCCAAAGGCAAAAAGTAACCAATGCAACCGTGACACAGAGTAGCTTCTGGCTCTAGACCCCCAAATAAAAGACATATTTCCCCTAAGTTTAGAGAAAAGCTAAGGCATGGTACTCTAATTTTGGATATGGACTTGGAGGCTCCTCAGTAGTCTGTTGTATGCCTTACAGTCAAGTAGAGATAGATAAGCATGGGGTAGGGGTAAATGTAAAACAAAGAAACAATAAATAATTACTTATCAGTAGTTATTAGATTTCGGGGTACAGGACAACTACATATTAAATCAATGCAATTATACCTTTTTCATTGGCAAAATCTGAGTCTGTACCAAGTGTTGGTAAGGTTGTAAGGAAATGGGATCTCTTGGGTTCTGCGTGAGTGAGTACTCTTGGGTACTGCGTGAGCGAGTACTCAAGATGAGTCTTAAATGAGTACTCTCAGATACTGCATGTGTGAGTACTCACGGTAAGTACTTAAGTGAGTACTCTCAGGTACTGTGTGAGTGAGTACTCTCAGATACTGCGTGTGTGAGTACTAATGGTAAGTACTTGAGTGAGTACTCTCAGGTACTGTGTGAGTGGTACTCAAGGTGAGTCTTGAGTGAGTACTCTCAGGTACTGTGTGAGTGAGTACTCTCAGATACTGCGTGTGTGAGTACTCACAGTAAGTACTTGAATGAGTATTCTCAGATACTGTGTGAGTGAGTACTCTCAGATACTGCGTGTGTGAGTACTCACGGTAAATACTTGAGTGAGTACTCTCGGATAATGTGTGAGTGGTACTCAAAGTGAGTCTTGAGTGAGTACTCTCAGGTACTGTGTGAGTGAGAACTCTCAGATACTGCGTGTGTGAGTACTCACAGTAAGTACTTGAATGAGTACTCTCAGATACTCTGTGAATGGTACTCAAGGTGAGTCTTGAGTGAGTACTCTCAGGTACTGTGAGTGAGAACTCTCAGATACTGCGTGTGTGAGTACTCACAGTAAGTACTTGAGTGAGTACTCTCAGATACTGTGTGAGTGGTACTCAAGGTGAGTCTTGAGTGAGTACTCTCAGGTACTGTGTGCGTGGGTGAACCAGAGCAGCTACTCTGGAGACTCGTAAAGCTGCTGTTGAACGTGCCCTGTGCTCCAGGAACTCTGGCCCATGGGCACCCGTGATAGGTAGAGGAGCATTCATTATAGTGCTGTTTTATAACAATGAAAACCTGGAGACAGTCTATGCGTTCATCAGTAGGGGAATGGGGAAAGGCATCATGATGCAGTCTGAAGACACTAAAACAAAAAACAAAAGCACACCCTGATCTACATATGATACAGATAGATTTAGTGGTGTGCTGCTGGAGCCAGCTCATGAGAACCGAGGCTAAGATTCCAGAAATTGTGCAAGCCGGTTGATATCACACGTGGCCTGGATGCGCCATGTGAGAAGTATTTACAATGTGGAAATTGGCAAAAGATACAGGTCATTCCGTTTCTCTCCCACAAGAGCTGGTGGTTAAATATTTACCAGCACATCACATGGATATATTTAAAAAAACAGTATTTATTTAAAAAGGCAAGTTGTAGAGGAGGGGGAAGTGGGAGTTGTTGAATTGGTATTAAAGTTTGAGTGAGGCGAGATGAACGAATTCTTGAGATCCCTACAGCGTAGCATACGGTCAACAGTACTGTAGTGTGTACTTAATCATTTGTTAAGAGGGTAGCTCACATGTATATGGTGTTCACACACAGAGAAGAAATGTAAATAAAAGGACATGAGGAAACTTTTGGAGGTGATGGATATGTTTTTTTAATCTGGATTGTGGTGATGGTTTCAATGTTTGGTATTGTCAGATTCAGTTTTTTTACTTTTTTAAGTTTTGGGTTTTTGTGGTACTGGAGATTGAACTCAGGGCCATTCTACCTCTGAGCTACACCTTCAGGTCTCCCTCTTTTTTTTTTTCTTCTAACAGGGTTTCCCAAAATTGTTAAGGGTCTCACTAAGTCACTGAGCCTGGTCTCAAACCTGTAGTCCTAGACTGGGCGTGGTGGCGCACGCTTGTAATCCCAGTACTTGGGAGGCAGAGACCGGAGGATCCGGGTTCGCGACCAGCCTCAGCTACTTAGTGAGGCCCTCCGCAACTTCGCGAGACCCGGTTTCAAAATAAAGTATAAAAAAAAAATAGGGTTGCCAGGGGTGTAGCTCAGAGGTAGAATGCCCCTGGGTTCAAGCCCTGGTACCGAAAAAAAAAAAAAAACCTGCAGTCCTCCTGTCTCAGCCTCTATGTGCCACCACACCCAGCTTCAGACTCTCAGTTTTTGCCAACGGACAAGGTATAATTCCATTGATTTAATACGTACTTGTCCTTTACCTTGAGATCTAGTAACTATTGGAATGCAGTTATTTATTGTTTCATTTTGTTTGACATTTACCCCCATTGTCTGTCTATCTCTATTTGACTGTAAGGCATACAAGAGACAGTATTGAGGAACCTCAACGTCCAGATCCAAAATTAGGGTAACATGGTTACTTAGATTTTCCCTAAACCTGGGGAAATATGTAACTTTTCTTCAGAGGTCTAGCCTGGTGATGTCCCTTCTCATCAAATTGTATATATTTCTTATATACCTCAGTAGAGCTGGATTTTTTTTTTTTTTTTTTTTGGTGGTGGTACTGGGGATTGAACCCAGGGGCATTCTACCTCTGAGCTACACCCCAGCCCTATTTTTTACTCTTTATTTTGAAACAGGGTCTCACTAAGTTGCAGAGGGCCTCACTAAGTAGCTGAGGCTAGCCATGAACCTGCAATCCTCCTGTCTCAGCCTCCCAAGTACTGGGATTACAAGCATGTGCCACCACGCCCGGCTAGAGCTGGTTTTTAAACACAAGTTGCAGAATGATAATTGTATATAGCATTTACTTAAAGTTTTAAAAACATGTAGAGAAATGTCATATGTTCTCAAAATTTGTGAATACTAATAAAACATGGTCTAGAAGGATACATGCCAAATTTGTGATAATGTTATCTCTGGAGAAGGGGCATCATAATTGGCATGGGGAAAGGAAAACAGTTGCTTGAATGCTTTATCTGTTATGTTCTATTTATTTTATTTTAAAATATCGAATGCCAGGCTGGGGGTGTGGCTCAGTGGTAGAGCACTTACCGAGCATGTGTAGGGCCCTGGATTCGATCCCCAGTACTGCAAAAAATTAAATATCTGAAGCAAAAAAAAAAAAAGAGCAAAATCTTAACACTGGTTAATGCTGGGTACTAAGTATAAAATGTTTCTTATTCTTTTTTCATATTTCTGTTATTTAAATTTCAAAGTAAAGGCAAAAAAAATGAAATGGGAGTCAAAGAAAATTTGCTTATCGTATATCATTGACTCTTCTTGGTGGGAATGTAAAATGGTTAGCCACTATAGAAAACAGTTTGGCACTTCCTCAGAAAAATAAATGGAATTACCATATGATTCATTAGATTTACTCTAGGTACATACCCAAGAGAACTGAGAACATGTATTCAAAACTTATACACAGATGTTCACAGTAGCAAAACTCACAAGAGTTAAAGGTGAAAACAACATGAATGTCCATCACCTGGGGAGTGGATAAATAAAATGCAGGATAAATAAAATGCAGTTCACACCCACTGGGCTGGCCAGAATGGAAAGTAAGTGCTAGTGAGAATATGAAGACATTTGAATGCTAGTACATTGCTGGTGGCAATGTAAAATGGTACAGCCACTTTGGAAAATAGTTTGGCAGTCTCTCAAAAAGTTAAACATAAAGTGACCAGATGACCCACAAATTCCTGTCCTCAGTATAACCCAGGAGAAATGAGAGCATACATAATCCTAAAAAAGTTTAAACTTCTATATGAATATTCATAGCAGAATTACTCATTATAACTAAAATGTAGAAATAACCCATATGAGCATTAACTGATAGACAAAAAATGTGGTATGTCCATACAATGGACTATGATTCAGCCATAAAAAGAATGAGTTTCTAATACACTTTACAACATGAATGGACCTTAAAAACATTGTTGAAAGAAGCCAGTCATTAAAGACCACATGTTGTGTGGTTTCATGTTTTATGATGTATTATATTAAATGTCCAGAATAGGCAAATCCATACAGCCAAAAAGTAGATCAGTGGTTTCCAGGGTCTTGGAGGGGACGGTGGGGAGTGATTGCTTAACTGGTATAGGGTCTCCTTTTCTGAAATTAGATAGTGATAATAGTTGAACAACATTGTGAATGTACAACAGTCTACAGAATTGCACACTTTACAATGGCTAAAATGGTGGTTACGTCATGAATTTTACCTCAGTTTAAACTATGACATGTCATCCATTGTAAGATGATACTACTTTGTAAGGAGGAAAAGTGTCCTTAGAGTTGATGAAGCATGATACATATTTGATTATGTATAATTTTTTTTTGGTACTGGGGATTGACCCCAGGGGCACTCTACCTCTGAACTACACCCCCAGCCCTTTTTTATTTTTTATTTTGAAATAGGGTCTTGCTAAGTTGCTGAGGCTGACCTTGAACTTGCGATCCTCCTGTCTGAGCCCCCCCAAGTACTGGTTAGCGCCACCATTGCGCCCAACTGATTACATAGAAACTCGAAGTTTCTATTCAAATGGCTTCATGTCAATTAGAAAATTAGTTTGCTACATATAACAGAAAAATACATGATAAAAGCGATGTGAACAGGTTAGAAATTTATTTTTGCTTCAAGAAAGTCACAATGTGAATGGTCCAGGCCCCACAAACTATCTCCATGGTTTGGGGACTCAAATTTCTAAATGTCCTATATTCAGTATTTGGCTTCTGTCCTCAAAATTACTTTATAGTTAAAAGATGGCTACTGAGCCAGGCATGGTGGTGCATGCTTGTAATCCCAGTACTTGGGAGGCTGAGACAGGAGGATCACAGGTTCACTGCCAATCTCAGATACTTAGGCTCTCCACAACTTAGTGAGACCCTATTTCAAAATAAAGAATAAAAAAATAGGGCTAGGGATGTAGCTTGGAGGTAGAATGCCCCCGGGTTCAATCCCCAGTACTGCAAAAAAAAAAAAAAGTGGCTACTGGAGTGTCAACCAGTATTTCACATTCCAGGCACGTGGGATGAAGAGGAAAAGGACAAAAATGCTTTCCTTCCAGGTAAGTCAGCTCTCTTGGAGCAGAATAAAAGTATGGTTAAGTAAATGAACATATAGGTCCATAGATGAGAAAAGCTCTTTGACAGCAACATCTCTAGTGTTGTTTATTAGCATATCCTCAGGACCCAGCACAGGTGGAGTACATTGAAGGCACTTTAAAAATGTGTGAAATGGCCAGGCGTGGTGGCGCACGCTTGTAATCCCAGTACTTGGGAAGATGAGACAGGAGGATCGCAGGTTCCAGCCTCAGCTACTTAGTGAGGCCCTCTGCAATTTAGGGAGACCTTGTTTCAAAGTAAAAAAATAAAAATGGGTTGAAGTGTAGTTCAGAGGTAGAATGCCCCTGGGTTCAATCCCCTGTACCCCCCACACAAAAAATATCCCCCCCCCCAGATTTGTCATCTGTTTTCGGCTGCACCCTAGCTGGCTTGCGAGTGATCCCGTTGAACCCGGCACTTCTCGGCACAGGATGTACCCACCTTCACCCCTGAATGAATTCGTGCTTCCCCGCTGTTGTAGACTAAGTTGTGTTCGCTCCCTAAACATTCAGATGGTGAAATTTTCACCCCAGTACCTCAGACTGACTGCATTTGGAAATGGGGTGTTTAAAGAAATTAAAGGGAGATCATTATCATGGGCCCTAATCCAACATGACTGGTGTCCTTATAAGAAGAGATTAGGACAAAGAAGAGGCTGTGAGGATAAAAAGAGAAGGCCACTGTCTTAAACCAAAGGGGGAGGCCTCAGAAGAAACCAACCCGGCTGCTGCCTTGATCTCGGACTTCCGGCCTCCAGAATTTTAAGAAAATAAATGTCTCGTTAAGCCGCCCAATCTGTGATTCTTTGTTACGGTAGCCCTGGCAAACAAATGCATTCATCCATCATCGTGGTAATGAGCTGTTCAGTGACTGTGTGGTTAACTTTATGGCTCACCTTGGGTAGGCTCTGGCACTCCACTGTTTGGAGAAACACCAGTGTAGATGTTGCTGTGAAGATATTTTTTAGATGTGATTAACGCGTCAATCAGTAGAGCCTGAGTAAAACAGGTTACCCTCCATAATGCAGGTGGGCCTCATCTAATCAGCCAAAGGCCTCAAGGAAAAGGACTGAGTTTCCTGATGAGGAAGAATTCTGCTTCCAGACTGCCTCCAGACTCAAGGCCACAACATCCACTCTGTGTGTGTGCGCGTGTGCATACTCCTAGGGATGGAACCCAGGGGCATTCTACCTCGGAGCGACACCCCCAGCCCTATTTTTTTATTTTGAAACAGGATCTTACTAGGTTGCTGAGGGCCTCACTATGTTGCTGAGGCTGACCTTAAACCTACAATCCTCCAGTCTCAGCTTCCCAAGTACTGGGATTACAGACATGCATCACTATGCCCGGCTATAACATCAACTCTTGCCAGAAATTTTAGCCTGCCAGCCAGCCCCAACTTACCAAGCCCACAACCACATAAGCCAGTTCCACCAAGATATCTCTTTCTCTTTCTCTCTGTCTCTCTACATATATGTACACACACCCACACATACACATATTTGAATGCATATATACATGTATATATGTATGTATATATATGGAATCATTAAAGCATATGTGTAAAACATAAAATATCAGCCCATAGTCACTGTGCTGGAATTCTTCAGTGACTAAGTACTGGTATTTCATATATTTAACTCTGCTCTTGTACTCGTTTTATGTAAAATACATATTTATGTATTTCCACATTTGTGGATGGAAGAACTGGCTGAATACTTGCACCCAGGTAAATGAATTCTTCAGCGTGCAGTTCTTGTTTAGATTTTAATGATGACATTGTTTTCGCGGGAGATCATCCAATGGGCTCAGGGAAGAAGGAAGAGCGATCATTCACCCAGAAGTCCTCACAATTTACACCCACGGTGTGCTAACTGCCAGTAAATTCCAAAAGAATGAACAATTGCAGTTGTCGTTTTAAACTGTCTTTGTTATGAGCATCCCACCTTTGCCTTTTGGTCCTGCCTAATCTTGATTGGCCCTGTGCATTTACCGCCTGGCTTCTTTCTTCGGAAATGGCAAGTTTTCTTTCTGCTCTGTTAAGCACATAAACATCTTCTAATCCAGGGAGAAGGAAGCTACAGATGTGGAGGGTTTTTCCAGGAGGAGGAAGAATAAAGATGCGAGGTGTGAAGGAATCCGGCGAGTCCGGGAGTGTGGAGGAGTGTGGAGCGTCTGGCAGGCAGGGCGAGGTGGGAGAGTGGAGGGTAAGGACTGGTCTCCACAGTCACCAGCAACCAGGGACACATTTGCAAGCCTTGCTGACCGAAGGCAGCCGAGGGACCTGAGGGATCGAGAGCTGAATACAGCTAACAGAGCTACGTAGACTGCATTCATGACGTGGCTGTTCCTGTCCCCTTGTTCTAAAAGTCACTGCCCAGCTGTTGGCCTTCGCTAACACACCTGTGAGTTTCTCGGTTGGAGGAGGCTCCTGTGAAGGTGGGACAGTGTGGACACAAGGGGCATCTAGTCGCTGATGAAGATTCAAAGGTCCAGGAGGAGGCCCATGAAGGGCTCGTCTTTGCAATAATGAGGCTGCCCACGAGGCAGACACTAAAGGACTTAGGAAGTCTTGCTGCCCATTACACACTAAGCAACAGCATTGTCCAACAGAACTTCCTGCTACTAATAGAAATATTTTATATCTGCATTATCGGCATGATAGTGCCGGCCTGATGTGGCTACTGAGCACTTGAAGTGTTAGTGTAAAGCCAGATATGGTGGTACACACATGTAATCCCAGTACTTGGGAGGCTGAGACAGGAGGATCGCAGGTTCTCCACCAGCCTCAGCAACTTAGCAAGACCCTGTTTCAAAATAAAAAATAAAATGGGCTGGGGGTATAGCTTGGAAGTAGCATGTCCCTGAGTTTAATCCCCAGTACCATTAAAAAGAGAAAGAAAAGAAATGTTAGTGCAACTGAGCAAATTGCTATTAAATTTTATATAATTTAATTAAGATTCAGATAGCCAGCTATGGCCAGTGGCTACCGTATTGAACAGCACAGCCTCTAGGACTTCGTAACACATTGGTCAATGTGTCTCGCAATGTAGTTTGTGGGAGCGCCACAAAGAGATGAGCTCACGGTCCTCTTTCTACTGCGTGCGCCACTTCTGGATAACTGTCTCGGCATCTGAAGGGTTGGGCTAGGGCCGTGAGAGTTAAATGCTGGTGGAGGAGCCTGCCTACCCAGCAGGGTCTGATCTGTAAGTGGTGATTCAGAGCATCCTTCGTAGGAAACATTATCATTTGTGTTAGCCAGGTGTGCTTCTAAATCCCTGCCTGGTAGTTACTTACATCTCTAGAAACCAAACTAAAGCCTCCCACCTGGTCTCTTTTCGAAGGTGGGATTTTTTTGTGTTTACTTCAATTTTTGGAAGATTTAGAAGAAAAATCCCTCCAGCTGTTAGGGAGCTTTAGAAATAGGAAAAACTAACATTTGTCATGCTTGTCTTGGGGGAATTCGTATTCAAGTGATTAGAAGTAAACTGAACTTTGAAAGTTGAAGTACTCTGTATTAGAAATGATGGCAGAAGATTGAATGGGAAATAATTCGGCATTTAGTCCTCAGCACAGGATCCTACCTCAACCCCATTCACTCCTACTAGGGAGGGAATGTGCTTCTCTGTGGCTAAGCATAGACTTAGGAGCTCTGAGGCCAAACCCGCTCCCTCTCCTTAATGGCGGATCCACTCAGCCTTGCAGGCCTTGTCCATTTAATCTAGACGGCTGGAGAGATGCTTTCCTGGGGTTTCCTTGAGGATGAAGATGAAAGCCATTATGAAACTTTTTTTTTTTTTTTTTTGGTGGTACTGTGGATTGAACCCAGGGGCATTCTACCTCAGTTAAACCCCTGCCCTAGTCCCCATTTTATTTTATTTATTTTATTTTATTTTATTTCATTTGGCACTTGGGATTAAATCCAGGGGCATTTTACCTCTGAGCTACATACCCCCCGACCTTTTTTATTTTTTATTTTGAAACAGAGTCTGACTAAGTTGCAAGGGCCTCACTATAAGTTGCTTAGGCTGGCCTTAAACCTGTGATCCTCCCATCTCAGCTTCCCAAGTACTGGGATTATAGGCAAGCACCACCATGTCCAGCTTGTATTTTACTTTATTTTATTTTATTATTTTATTTTAGTGGTACTGGGGTTTGAACTCGGGGGCATTCGTCCTCCAAGTCTCACCCCCAACCCATTTATTTGTTTGTTTGTTTGTTTATGTATGTAGATACTGTGTCTCACTAGGTTGCTGAGAGTCTCTCTAAGCTGCTGAGGCTGGTGGAGAAGCTGTGAGCCTCCTATCTCAGTCTCCCAAGTACTGGGATTACAGATGAATACCACCACACCTGGATGTGAAGCATCTTAACAAATGTGAAGTACCCTTCAATATAAATTATAACAAGTTACATATTTTATTTTCCTTTGGGGATGGGAAAAATGTATCTTTAAAACAGAGTAAGGGAATTCGCAAGGTAATCTCAAGAAAAATACTGTTTGGTTTTACGTGTCAGTTTTTAAGAGAATTATTCCAAATGGAAAGGAAGCGAGTGGCCACAGCAGACGCCGTCATCAGTTTTCCGATGATTGTGACTTGAGTCATTTCTGAGGAACAAGTAAACAGATTCTTTGACTTTGACTGCTAAGGTCTGCTGCTCAAATCCATCTGCTTGTGCCCCTTAGAAGGCCCCATCCCACATTGTTTGAGAGATGGTCACCCTGAGTCAGACTGAGCAACCATGATTAATAAGTTTGGTTTTCTTCTCATTTATTTTTCACTCAATCCTCTGTATCAACCCCAGTTTTTCTTCTTCCCTCAAAGCCACTTAAGCACATGAACATCGTCCCTTAATCTTAAAGAGCACAAAGGAAATTTCCATATTGTGGAGGAACTCCACTTAGAATAGGGTGCCACGTAATTTATTGTCGGAACTGAGCCGTGTCAGGGAACGAAAGGGGATGGTTCTCATTATTATCCTGGGGCAACAAGTGTAAACTAAAGAAATTCTTAAAAATATGTTAAGGCAGTCAGCCTCATTATTATCAAAGTGAAAACAAATCGGACCGTCATACACCCACCAGACTGATGTTAGTAAAGACATGGTCAAGTTCCTCTGGAACTTGTGCGGTTGGGAGTATATTCTCCAACCACTTTTGACAATTTCACATTATCTAATAAAGATGAACCTGCATGTACTCTATAATTTAGCTACTTCACTTTTCTAAGATATGTACTAGAATGCTCATAGAAACATTATTTATAAAAACCTAAAACTACAAATAACACAGATGTACCCCAAGATTAAGAAGGATACATTTATTTATTTATTTATTTATTTATTGCGGTACTGGGGATTGAACGCAGGGGCATTCCACCTCTGAGCTACACCCCAGCCCTATTTTTTATTCTTTATTTTGAAACAGGGTCTCGCTAAGTTGCGGAGGGCCTCCCTAAGTAGCTGAGGCTGGCCGCGAACCAGGATCCTCCTGTCTTAGCCTCCCAAGTACTGGGATTACAAGCATGCGCCACCACGCCTGGCTAAGATGGATACATTTAAATGATAGCTACATTCATCAGTATAGATAAGCCTTACAAGCATTTCATTTTTTGAAATACACAACCGTTTATATGAGTCCAAAGTGGCTGAAAGTAGAGTTCACGCTTAGGTGGTGAGACTGTAAATAAGAACATGGCGTGTGTTAGTCAGCTCTCCGTTACTATAAGAAATACTTGAGATACCAACCTAGAAAAGGTTCATCCTGGTTCTTGTTTTGGAGTCTCTAGTCCATGTCTGGTTGGCCCCATTGCTCTGGGGCCTATGGAGAGGCAGGACATCTTGATGGCAGCGTGTGACAGACCAAAACTGCTCATGTCATGACTGGGGAGCAAAAGAGCAGGAGGAAAGGGCCAGGGTCCCAAGTCCCCTTTGAGTGCGTGCTCCAGTGACCTAAAGACCTCCCAGTGGGCCCCGCCTCTTCAAGTTCCCACCCCCTCCCACAGCGAAGCCACGCCTTTACCACTGCGCCTTTGGGGAACACTTAAGATCCAAACTATTGCAGTATAAATCAAAAGTTAGGAGGGTGGTTGCTCCTGCGGAGGGAAGAGCACATTCAGGAGGGCCATGTAAGGTCTTGAAGTTATGTTTTAACCTGGGTGATGGATACACAGATTTATGTATTCATCTCAAGCAAGAGACATTATGAAAGCAAAAAGGAACACGATGGCCATTGGACTGCTGGCCTTCTGGACCCAATGGGGCGATTCCTTCTGCCCCTGTGGGGGCCGTAGCCAGTGCTGGCCAAAGACTCGGAGCGTAAGTGCTGTGCACCGTTTCCTGGCCAAGTGCTGGCTGCCATTGCAGGGCCCTCGGAGCCTCTTTTCCTCTGGCGTGGCATCTTGACTGGCGTGTTCCGGATGGTGGCTGTTCCATCGACCTGAGTGAAGACAGCATGGGGCAGGGTTCCCATGAAATGTAGAACGAACAAGAACTAAACCTTTATTGTTTCAAGCCGCTGCAGTTTGTTATGACAGCATCACCCAGAGAATGACAGCGAGTGGTGGGTTCTCATTCTTACCACATTTCAGGTGAGACCCATTTAACGAAAAAGAATTCATCCTGCAAATTGTGGAAGAAAGAAGCCAGGCACGGTGGTGCACGCCTGTCATCTCTGTACTTGGGAGGCTGAGACAGCAGGATCACAGGTTTGAAGCCAGCACATGGTAACTTAGTGAAACCCTGTTTCAAAATAAAAAATGAAAGGGGATGGGGGTGTGGCTCAATGGCAGAATGATGCTGGGTTCAAGCCCCAGCACCATAAAAAATAAAAAAGTGGAAGAAAGCATTTCTGACTGAGGAAATTGCCAAGTACAAAGGCCTTGCAGTACGACTGAATTTTGAGGAACAAAGAGAATGTCAGTGGGGAGAGGAGTAAGAAGAGGAGAGAGCAGTAAGAAACGTTTCGAGAGAGGCTGGCAGGGCTCAGAGCGTGGAGAGACTGCAGCTGTGGTCAAACACTTGGAGTGCATTCCTGGGCGGTCACGGGTGGGTTTAGGTAGGGGTGACATCATACACATCACATCTTGCCGGGTAATTCTTGCCGCTGTGTGGAGGATGCACGTCCAGGGCAAGCATGCACACACAGAGCCCACTTAGAACGCAGTAACAGTGAGAGAGGATGGTAACGGGAACTTTAGTGGTAACAGGCAAAATAGAAGTGAGTTTTAAGGATATGTTTTGTAGGTGCATCTGACAGAACTTGCAGAAAGATGGGAAATAAAGATTGAAGAAAGGCCGGGTGTGGTGGCACACACCTGTAATCCCAGTACTTGGGAGGCTGAGACAGGAGGATTGCAGGTTCACGGCCAGCCTCAGCTACTTAGTGAGATTCTCAGCAACCTAGTGAGAGCTTGTTTCAAAACAAAAAATTAAAAAGGGCAGGGGGTGTACCTCAGAGGTAGAATGAGGTACAAAAGAAAAAAAAGATTGCAGAAAGGAGAGGGATCACAGATAGCCCTTGTGTTCTTGGTTGAGTAACTGGATGTAAGATGGGGCCATTTACTGAAATGGGGACAAATGAGAACAGCTACGAAGAGAGGGGGTAAAGTTTAGCTTTGGATATCTATTGACACCCATGTGCATATGTTGAAAAAAAAACAAAAGCAAAAACCACGAAATAGAAAACTCCAGCTCCCAGGAAATGCCCAGAGCTGAAGACATACATGTTTGGAAGATGCCAGCAAATGAGAGATAAAAGTCAAGGAACTAGATTAGATCATCTGCAGAAAGAATAAGAATAGCAATAAGATGTGGAGATAAAAGAACAGGCAACTGTCCAACCACTGGAGCCACAGGAAGCGAGTGCTTTTGAGACATGGATTGGCACATGGAGGCTGCAGTGGCTTCCATAAGAGAAGACCGAGTGGAGTTACAGGATGGACAGCCAGAGGGAGGGGGCAGAGATGAGAATGGAAGAGAACGGAGGAAGAGAATAAAGGGGATTTTCATGAGACGTTTCACTCCGAGGAGGAACGAGGAGGAGCGGGAGGAGACATGGTGAAGGGATATTTTCTTCCTTGTAAGATGAGAGACCGTGTGCGGAGCAAATCAAGGTGTACTCAGGAGATTGGGAGCTCGCTTCCCCAGGGAAGAGATGGGTCTGGAGAGATGCGAGCCCCTGCACTGAGGATGGCAAACGCAGGCAGATGTTGGGTTTACTGGCGGGAACACACCTTGAGTGTGGAAGTTTTCACTGACTTGTGAATAAAATAAATGGAATAGTATTTGATGGAACTGCACGTTGAAAGGATTCCTGTGGGACATCAGGCTGACAGAAAGCAGGCAAGCCCTCTACATGTCTTTGCTCAATATTAAAATTTAGGAGTAAAAGTGAGTCCTATAATAGCATTAGTAGAAAATGAAATTCACAAAGGGAAAAGTCAGGCTGTGCTTTTGGTCCAGCTGTGATGGAATAACTTTTCTCAGATTAATTCTCTTGGTGAAAACAACTATAAAAGATGTACGATACTGGGTGTGGTGGTGCACGCTTGTAATCCCAGTACTTGGGAGGCTGAGACAGGAGGATCTGGGTTTGCGGCCAGCCTCAGCTACTCAGTGAGGCCTTCTGCAACTTAGTGAGACCCTGTTTCAAAATAAAGAATAAAAAAATTGGGCTGGGGTGTAGCTCAGAGGTAGACTGCCTGTGGGTTCAATCCCCAGTACCGCAAAAAAAAAAAAAAAGATGTACGATGTATGTTTAAAATGTGTGTGGGGGGGTGTAACACAGGTAGGATTTGAGGAGCTGATGCCTGACAGGAGGGTAACATGATGAGGTGACCGTCGCATGACCTGGCTTTTTCCTCGAGGACATGTGCAATTTCACAGCAATGCAGGGAACAAAGTCCTATAGAAAGCAGTGGCTAGAACGTAGAAATATAAGTAAATTATAGTTCAAGATAAGATAATGTATGTGGGAAATTCAAGAGAATTAACAGATAAATTGTTCATAGGGAAATAAGATCAATGTCAGGAAGCCAATCATACTTTTATGTACAACAACAAAAAAAACTAGACAATGAAAATTTGAAATTTTTCACTGTCTTCATATCCTATCACAATATGCAATGTGGAAAATACAAGAGCCGGGCGTGGTGGCACACGCTTGCAATCCCAGTACTTTGGGAGGCGGAGACCGGAGGATCCGGGTTCGCAGCCAGCCTCAGCTCCCTCTCTCTCTCTCCCTCTCTCTCTCTCTCTCTCTATCTCCTTAGTGAGGCCCTCCGCAACTTCATGAGACCCGGTTTCAAAATAAAGTATAAAAAATAGGGCCGGGGGTGTAGCGCGGAGGTAGAACGCCCCTGCGTTCAATCCCCGGTACCGCAAAAAAAAAATTAAAAAAACATACAAGAATATTGTCTATCAAGTTGTGAGGGGAAATGTTTAAGATCTGGCAATTTTCTTCTTCTACAAAGCAACAGCAAGACATTCTTAGATAGGCCAGGGTGTGCTGGTTTGAATGGTGAAACTGGGCAGGAGTGATCCTTGATGGTGGCTGTTTTTCACTAAAAGTCATTTGAAGCTGGGCATGGTGGCCAGCCTCAACAACTTATTGAGACCCTCAGCAACTTAGCAAGACTGTGTCTCAAAATAAAAAATAAAATAGGTCTCGGGGTATAGCTCAGAGGTAGAATACCCCTGGGTTCAATCCCCAGTACCAAAAAAAAAAGTCATTTGATACTGTTTTTCAGCCACCTGTGAGGTGGATCAAGATAAAGAATTTAGCCGGGTGTGGTGGCGCACACTTGTAATCCCAGTACTTGGGAGGCTGAGACAGGAGGATCGCAGGTTCGCAGCCAGTCTCAGCTACTTAGTGAGGCCCTCCACATTGTAAGACCCTGTTTTAAAATAAAGAATAAAAAATCGGGCTGGGGGTGGACCTCAGAGGTAGAATGCCCCTGGGTTCAATCCCCAGTATCACACACACACACACACACACACACACACAAAATGATAAAGAATTTATTATTAGCCAGATACAGTGGTGCATGCTTGTAATCCCAGCTACTGGGGAGGCTGAGGCAGGAGGATCCCAAGTTCGAGGCCAGTCTTGGCAACTTAGTGAGATGCTGTCTCAAAATAAAATATAAAACACAAATGGCTGGGAATGTAGCTCAGTGGTAGAGCTCGTGGTGACCCTACCAAAAGAGAATTCATGAATGATAAAGACATAGTCTGAAAAGACTGGAAGTAAGCATTGAATAATTTGAAAATAAGTATAAGATACATTTAAGTATTTATAAATATTTTAGGCAAATGTACAAAGTATAATTTTAGAGTAATAACTGGACAAAAATAGTAGGCAGGTCATAAAGTTGGAATGTAGAAAATAATTTTCTTAAATATAATACGGTTTCATTCATCAGTCACTAGAGAATTACAGACTTAAGTAGTTATCTTTTTACTTAAGTGTAATATGCATATATAATAAGCACATATAGGAAGTATATATAGCTCATTGAATTTTCACAAAATGAACACACCCTTGCAGCTATCACACACATCAAAAAGTAAAACATTAGCAGCTGAAGAAAGTAAAAAGAATTAAAAGAAATGAGAACCTGGGTGTGGTGGCACACACCCGTAATCCCAGTACTTGGGAGGCTGAGACAGGAGGATCGCAGATTGGAGGCCAGTATCAGAAATGTAGTGAGACACTGTTTCAAAATAAAAATGGCTGGGGGTGTAGCTCGGAGGTAGAACGCCTTTGAGTTCAATCCCTAGTACCAAAAAATAAAAAAGTAGTGAGGGCTGGGGAGGTAGCTCAGTGGTAGTGTGCTTGTCTAGAATGTAGAAGACCTTAAGTTATATCCCCAGCACTACCAAAAGTAAAACAAAGAAGGAAAGAAAAGTAGTAACTAGTAGAACAAAATTAAAAGAACCCTACAAAAAAAAGCATATTAAAGAAGCCACAATTCTCCTAAATTGACAGGAGAGGGCGCTCTTGAACCATGAAATACAGTATAAGCCTAAAATCTAAAATCCTTACTCTTGCCTGTTATTGCTGGTCTAGAAAAACATAGGACATTTCCAAATAAACGGGAAATGGCAGACAACATCCAAACAAAGTCATTATAAAAAAGGAACAGAGAGTAAAATATCAAAACATTTCAGCTGATAACTCCCTCCCACACAACGAGGGAGAAAAAACCTGATGTACGTTACCAGCCTGAACTAAACACTTACAGATATGAAGAAAATGCTTAGAATCACAAATTCAGAAACTCGGGACTGGAATAGACAAAACAACAAGAAAAAAACCCAGCAAACAAAAGCCCAAGGAAAATATAAAATAAGAGTCTTGCAGTAATGGTGGAAGAGCTTCTTTGGACCAGTTCTCCTGCAAATGGCAACCATAAATTCCACTCAAAATATTTTTCTTTTTCTTCTCTTTCTTCTCTTTCTTTCTCTCTCTCTTTCTCTCTCTCTCTCTCTCTCTCTCTCTCTCTCTCTCTCTTTCTTTATTTCTTGTGTGTGGTACTGGGGATTGAACCCGGGAGCATTCTGCCTCTGAGCTCCACCCCCAGCCCTATTTTATCTTTTTTTTTGAAACAGGGTCTCACTAAGTAGCTGAGGCTGGCCACGAACCTGCGATCCTCCTGTCTCAGCCTCCCAAGTACTGGGATTACAAGCATGTGCCACCACGCCCAGCTCACTCAAAATATTTTAAAAACCTGCTTGAAGGCTCTAGAGAACAAGCGAAAGGAGGTGGCAATGGAAGGGGGGCTGACACGTGGCAGAAGAGTGTGGCAACACCGTGTACAGTTTCCATGTTGATGGCTTTTAACGTAAGGCAGCCCACAGCCCTCCTTCACAGAGGTGACTGGAACTTGGGTGGAAACCCACACGCTCACCAGCCTGCAGAACCCGAGGGCAGAGCTTGAAGCAACCGTCGCAGGTACAAAGACGGGGTGTGATGGTTGAGTCATGTCACCCAAAGAGCCCGATGTGGAAGTCCTAACTCCCAATACCTCAGAGCATGACTATATTTGGGAATCAGGTTATCAGATGTACTAGCTGGATGTCTCACTGGGCAGGGGGCCCACTAATCCAAAATGGCTGGCGTCTGAGGGGAAGCGGGGCCACAGGCTCCCCAGGAGAATGGCCTGTGAAAACGGGAACGTGACTGTGGGAAAACATTTCCAAGGCCGGGCGTGGTGGCGCACGCTTGTAATCCCAGTACTTTGGGAGGCGGAGACCGGAGGATCCGGGTTCGAGGCCAG
>PVJS01026267.1:0-12591 GCA_004027185.1 Glis glis | reverse complement strand
CGCGCATGCGCGCTGAGGTTGGCCACGAACTAGGATCCTCCGGTCTCCGCCTCCCAAAGTACTGGGATTACAAGCGTGCGCCACCACGCCCGGCTCCTATAGTTTCTTAATCCATTCATCAGTTGATGGGCATCTTGGCTGGTTCCAAAGTTTGGCAATCATGAATTGTGCAGCTATAAACATACCTACTCATGCATTAGGCTGGTAGTTTGGTTTCAGTTCTTTTGGGTAGATGCCTAGAAGTGCTATTGCTGGGTCATACGGTAGGTTCATTCCCATTCTTCTGAGGATCCTACACACTGTTTTCCGAAGTGGTTGCACTAATTTTCAATACCACGAACAGTATAGTAGAGTTCCTACTTCTCCACATCCTCACCAGCATTTCTTGTTTGTTTGTGTTTTTAATGATTGCCATTCTAATTGGGGTTAGGTGAAATCTCAGGGTAGTTTTGATTTGCATCTCTCTGATTGCTAATGATGTTGAACATTTTTTCTTACATTTATTGGCCATTTGTGTTTCTTCTATGAAGTATCTATTTAGTTCACTTGCCCATTTTTTTATTGGGTTATTTTTTTAGTGGTGACTTTTTTTAAGTTCTCTGTAAATTCTAGATATTAGTCCTATCTTGGAGGAGGAACTGGAAAAAATCTCCCATTCTGTCAGCTCTCTGTTGAGGTTCTTGATTGTTTCCTTTGCTGTACAAAAGCTCTGCAATTTAATGCAATCCCACATATTGATCCTCATTTTTATATCCTGTGCCTTTGGAGTCTTGTTGAGGAAGTCTTTACATGTGCTTATGTGTTGAAGTGTTGGACCTGTGCCCACTTCAAGTAGCTGCAAGATCTTTGGTCTGATTTCTAGGTCTTTGATCCATCTTTAATTGACTCTTATAGAAGGTGAGAAAGTGGGGTTTATTTCTATTTTTCTGCATATGGTTAGCCAGTTTTGCCAGCATCATTTGTTGAAGAGGCTATCTTTTTTCCAGTGGAAGTTTTTAGCCCCTTTGTAAAAAAATCAACTGACTGTAGGTGTGTGGATTTGTTTCAGAACCTTGTATTCTACTCCATTGGTCTATGTGCCTGATTTTGTGCCAATATCATGCTGTTTTTATTACTATGGCTTTGTAGTATAGTTTGAAGTTAGGTGTTCTGATGCCTCCTGCATGGTTCTTATTGCTGAGAACTACTTTGGCTATTCCAGCTTTTTGTTGTTCCAAATGAATTTAAGGACAGATTTTTCTATGTCAATGAAGAATGTCTTTGGTAATTTAATGGGTATTGCATTGAATCTGTAGATCACTTTTGGAAGAATGTTCATTTTGATGATATTTATTCTGCCTATCCAAGAGCATGGGAGATCTTTCCATCTTCTAAGATCTTCTTCAATTTCTTTTTTTAATGTTTTATAGTTTTCCTTGTAGAGGTTTTTTACCTCCTTGGTTAGGTTTATTCCCAAGTATTTTATTGTTTTGGGGGATATTGTGAGTGGAAATGTCTTCTGGATTTCTTTTTCAGTGGATTTATGGTTGGCGTACAGAAAAACTACTGATTTTTTAAGATTGATTTTGTATCGAGACACTTTGCTGAATTTGTTGATCAGTTCTATAAGCCTTTTGGATGAGTTTGCTGGATTTTCTAAGTACAATATCATGTCATCTGCAAATAGAGATTCAGTTCCTCTTTTCCTATTTGTACTCCTTTTATTTCCTTCACTTGCCTTATTGTTCTGGCTAGAGTCTCGAGTACTATATTGAAAAGGAGTGGTGACAGCAGAAACCCTTGTCTTGTTCCTGTTTTTAAGGGAAACTCTTGAAGTTTTTCCCCATTCAGTATGATGATGTTGGCTGTGGGCCTATTGTATATTGCCTGTATGATGTTGAGGTATGGTCCTTCTATTCCGATTCTCTGCAGAGTTCTTATCATGAATGGGTGTTGGATTTTGTCAAATGGTTTTTCAGCATCTATTGAAATGATCATGTGATTTTTTTCTTTAGTTCTGTTTATGTGGTGGATTACATGGATTGTTTTTTGTATGCTGAACCAGCCTTGCATCCCTGGGATGAACCCAACTTGGTCATGATGTATGATTTTCGTGATGTGGTTTTGAAAGTACGTTGCTAGTATTTTGTTTAGAAGTTTTGCGTCTAAGTTCATCAATGATATAGGTCTGTAGTTTTCTTTTCTTGAACTGTCTTTATTTATTTTTGGTATCAATGTGATGTTGGCTTCATAGAATGTGTTTGGGAGAGTCCCATTTCTTTCTATTTCATGGAATAGATTGAGGAGTATTGGGATAAGTTTTTCTATAAAGCTTTTATAAAATTCACCTGGGAAACCATCTGGACCTGGGATTTTCTTTGACTGTAGGCTCCTTATTGCTGCTTCAATCTCGTTAATTGCTATTGGTCAATTTAAATTCTCTATGTCTTCTTGATTCAACGTAGGAAGGTTGTACGTGTCTAGAAATTTGTCAATTTCTTCTAGGTTTTCCATTTTGTTGGAGTATAGTTTTTCAAAGTAGTTTCTGATTATCCTCTGGATTTCCATGCTTTCAGTGGTAATATCACCTTTTTTGTCTCTTAGTAATTTGGGTTTATTCTCTCTTTCTTTTGGTTAGGTTGGCTAGTGGTTTATCTATCTTGTTTATTTTTTTCAAGGAACCAACTTTTGGTTTTGTTGATTTTTTGTATTGTAATTTTATTCTCTACTTCGTTGATTTCTGCTCTGATTTTAATAATTTCCTGTCTTCTACTGGCTTTGGGGTTAGACTGTTCCTGTTTTTCAAGGGCTTTGAGGTGTGTCATTAGGTTATTTATTTAGTGATTTTCTGTTCTTCTTACATAGCACTCAGTGCTATGAATTTCCCTCTTAATACTACCTTCAGTGTGTCCCAGATATTTTGATATGTTGTGTCTCTGTTTTCATTTGTTTCTAGAAATTTTTTAATTTCTCCCCTTATTTCTTCTGTAACCCATTCCTCATTCAGCAGTGTGGTGTTCAGTCTCCAAGTGTTTATGAGGTTTCTCTGGGTCTTTCTATAGTTGATTTCTAGTTTCATTCCATTATGGTCTGAAAAGATGAAGGGAATTATGTCACATTTTTTAAACTTGCTAGTACTCACTCTGTGGCATAGGATATGGTCTATTTTAGACAAGGTTCCATGCGCAGCTGAAAAAAATGTGAATTCAGCTATAGTTCGGTGGAATATTCTGTATGTGTCTACTAGGCCCATTTGGTTTATGGTGTTCCTTAAGTCTGAGGCATCTTTACTGACCTTTTGTCTTGAAGATCAATCTAGTGGTGTGAGAGGGGTGTTTAAGTCTCCCAATATTATTATATTGGGATGTATGTGTGATTTAATGTCACGAAGAGTTTCTTTTATGAAAGTGGTTGCACCTATGATTGGGGCATGAATGTTGACTATTGTTATATCCTCTTGCTGGATTGTTCCTTTTACCAGTAAGAAATGACCTTCTTTGTCTCTTCTAATAAGTTTATGTTTGAAGTCTAATTTGTCTGATATCATAATTGCTACTCCTACTTGTTTTTGAGTTCCATTAGCGTGGTTTAACTTGCTGCATCCCTTTACCTTTCATATGTGCGTATCTTTACTTGTAAGGTGTGTTTCTTGCAGGCAGCATATAGATGGATTGTGATTTTTAATCCATTTTGCCACCTTTCATCTTTTGATTGGGAAGTTGAGGCCATTTATATTCAGCGTGATTATTGAGAGAGGGGTTTGAATTCCTAACATTTTGAGATTTAATTTCTGTTTGAGGTAGTGTTTGTTCTTTGCCTAGTTGTTTGTTTGATGGAAATTACTATTTCTCTGGTTCTGGCGTTTCCTCATTATTTCTTCCTTGTGATTAATCTCTTTGAGTATTTTCTCTGGTCCTGGTTTGGAAGACATAAAGTCTTTCAGCTTCAGTTTGTCATGGAAGGTTTTTATTTCTCCATCAAATTTCATAGATATCTTTGGTGGGTAGATAAATCTTGGCTGGAAGATATTTTCTTCCAGAGTTTGGAATATGTAGCTCCAGTCCCTCCTGGCTTTCAATACTTGGCCTGGAAGGTCAGGAGTGATTCTTACTGGTTTTTCTCTGAATGTTACTTGGTCTTTTACTCTTGCTGCCTTTCAGATTCTCTCTTTAGCCTCTGTATTAGTCAATTTGATTATTATGTGGCGTGGTGAACCTCTTCTCTGATCTTTTGTATTAGGGGTCCTATATGTTTCCTGTACCTGTGTGTCGACCTCTTTGTCTATGTTTGAAAATTTTCTAGTATTACTTTTCTCAGATTATTGATTCCTTTGGTTTCAGCTTCTATTCCCTCTTCTATGCCTATTATTCTTAGGTTTGCTCTTTTAAGACTGGCTGAGATCTCTTCAATGTCCAAGTCATGCTGTCGAATTGTTTTTTCTAATTTATATAAAATGTGTTCATTTTTGGAGAGGTCATCTTCTAAGATTGAGATTCTGTTTTCCATGTGGTCTGGTCTATTGTTGATGGTCTGTATTGATGCCTTCATTTCAATTATTGCATCTTTCACTTCCTTCAGAGCTTATTTTTGATCCTGTTCAGGGTGTTAAGATTCTTTGTTTATTTGATCCTTTATTCCTTTCAGGCTCTCTCTGAATTCTTTTTGGAAATACTGTATCATTTCTACTATTAAAGTACTAAATTGTTCTTATGGCAATCTTTGCACTTATGTGTTGGCGGGTTCTGTTGTTGTGGGGTTGTGGAATCTCATTGTTTCTTTGCTGTTCTTCCTTTTCATGATTTCAGTTTTATTATTTTATACCTTTGTTGCTTTTGGTAGCTCTCTCTCTCACACTCTGTAGGTTTCCTAGTCTAATATCTCTCCATTTATAGTTTCTTATCCTGGATATAGATAGTTGCTACCAGGTGAGCCTTAAAGGTGACTGACCTTTATTGAATGGTTATTCTCACTTGCTTGGTATAGTGTCCATTTGCAGGCCTAATCTTGGACTCCTTCAGTGATTGGGACCCTTGCCTTATGCCTCTCACTACTGTGCAGGTGACCAGTGCCACTATTGCCTCTCTCACTGCAAGCGTGGGTCTCCACTGTCTCCACTCAGGCTGTCCCTATGTCTCTCTCTGTCTACACCTATGATAGGTGTCATCAACAGGGGGCCCCCGGACTTGTGTCTCTCTTTGCCTACAGAAATGGAGGATGTCGCTTTGACCCGATTCTGTGCATACATGGAACTCCACGTTTTCCACAGAGGGCTGGTTTGGTCCAATTTTCTCCAGGTAACACAGCTGTATGTCCTGTGGTGAACCTGGTGACTCTATAAGGGCGCTGCAACCTGCAGGCTGCAAGTCTGTCCCACCCAAATATCTCCAGAGGCTGCTTATCCACAGGTCTACTGTGTCCCACCGCAGACCCCACTCCCACCTCCGCCTGGGCAATCCGTATAGTCTGAGACCCCGCGAGTCCCTGTAGCTGCACTGTGTGGTCTCCCCCTGGGGTGGCTCATTGACTTACGGTCTCATTGAGCACTTCTGTTAATCTTGGGGGGGGTCTCAACCCCTGCCGCAGGATCTGGTCAGGCCTCCAGGCACTGGGGACTCTGCCGAGCATGGATCAAACTGCTGCTTGCTTTTGTCGCTGATGCTCTCCTGTGCTGGTTTTAGAAAAGGTCCCTCATTTCTTTGTTGGTGGACTGTAGAAGCTGAAATGCTGGTAGCCTCCTGTGCGGTCTGACCAAGTTGGTGCCGCTGCCACTTCTGCCAATGCAGTAGTTTGGGTCTGTGTTGCACGTGGAGCGAGTCGCTGCTCGCCTTCATTGCTGCTATTCTGCAGTTGCTGGATTCACAACAGGTCGCTGGTGTCTCCATTGGTCTTGTGTAGAAGCCACAATGCTGGTAACTGCCAGTAAGGTCCTGCCAAGATGGCGTCGCTGCAGCTGCCGCTGTTTGGTCTCTTGCGTGTGGAGCGAGCCGCTGCTTGCTTTCGTCTCTGCTGACCTGCAGTTGAACTTACAACAGGTCTCTGGCTTCTCTGCTGGCGGTGTGTGGAAGCTGCAATGCTGATAGTGGCCGGTGTGGTCCGGCCAAGATGGCACTGCCCGCTTTTCCTTAGGTAAGGTGCTTGGAGCTTTTTACTTTCCTGTTTTGTCTTCTGGCTTTGATTCTGTCACGTTTCAAATTTTTCATTGTTTAGTTCAAGTTTTGGTTGCTTTTCTTTTCCTGTCGAGAATATGCTTCCACGGCAATTGAGACCCAAGTCTCAGAGAGGTCATAACGTGGTTTCTCCCCTAGTCGCCATCTTGGACCGGATCTGGTAAGTTTTAATCTTGACAGTTGAGATTTCTGTAAGAGTGACTCCCAGATCAATGATAAGTTACTGTAATTTATAACACCATCTTTCCATATTTATATCAAATTTGGAGAATTGGAAAATTTTGCTTACTGTCCACATTTTTCAGAATTTTCCTGATCCTCTCTGTGATGTCATGTATTTAAGTCAGTCCATTTCATTCCCACTCCCTCTTTTCCTATGAACATTTCTTATATTTGTGATACACACACTTATTCCCATTAGCAGTCATTCATGCTTTCCTATTTATAAAATTTTAGGTAGTATATCTGTTTTGGTAATCCAAGGGAGCCAGTATTATAGTAAGCCATTATTGTGTTAGGTGAACAACTGGGTTTTATATGAATAAGAATTAGCCTATTTAAATCATGATTGCTCTGAATAGATAAAATTGCAAAATGGCCATAGAGATTATAAGCTTCTTTAAAAATAAGTTATGTTGATTTTTGAATTCACATAAGTTTATTTGTTTAACATTCTTGCTTAGCAGTGGACTGAGCACCTTCTCAACCCTGTGGATTGTCTTGCTTGCACATGGACTTGCTGCTCCTGCCCATGTGAGAAGACTTCACCCCTTTAGGATGGAGATCCCTGTCATATGTAATGGCTTGGATCTGGATTGTCCCCCAGAGGCTCATGTGCTGAAGAGTTGGTCTTCAATGCACTATTTCCAGAGGTGGGGTTTTGGGGACAGTGATTAGATCCTGAGGACTCTGACCACCTCAGTGGATTAAGTTCATCGCTGATGCATTATTAGAGGGTGGTGGAAATTGTAGGAGGTGGGGCCTTGTTGGAGGGAATATTTCACTAGGGACATCTCTGAAATGGTGTATCTTGTCCCAGGCCCTCTTCCCCTCTCTCTTCCTCTGCTTCCTGGCTGCCATGAGTAGCTCAGCTTTCCTTTGCCACCGTCTCTGTCTGTTGTGACGTTCTCCCTCACTACAGGCCCAACGCAACATAGCTGGCTGACCATGGACTGAAACCTCTGAAACCCTGAGCCAAAGTAAATCTTTCCTCCTTTAAGTTGGTCATGACAGGGATTTTGGTCACAGTGACGGAAAGCTAATACAGCATATATCTTTATTTGTAGACATTCACAACACTATTGAAGTCTCTGTGTGTGGATTGGGGGTCTTGTGATAATCACATAAAGAACACTAAGATTCAGCGCTCACTCTCTCTCTCTCTCTCTCTCCACCTAGTGAGGCCCTCCGCAACTTCGTGAGACCCAGTTTAAAAATAAAGTATAAAAAAATAGGGCCGCAGGTGTAGCGCGGAGGTAGAACACCCCTGGGTTCAATCCCCGGTACCACAAAAAAAAAAAAAAAGAACACTAAGATTCTTTGTCATGAGGCAAATTCTGGTTAATTAATATCCTGATTAATAAAGTTACCATACATTGATTACCTAATTTTGAAAAATGTAATACAATATCACCAGGGTATCTCTTTTCCTTTAATATTTACATTATAAATCATTATAAATCTTATTTCCAGCCCCTCAGCATGGGGTACAGTAGCCTATTCAACACATATCTGTATCACATTCATTAAATTGTCATATTTCTGAATCATATTTGTAAAAGATGTTTCAAAAATGGTATTGGGTTTAAAATACCAGTTAACATTTATACCATACAATCCTGGAAGTGAAGGTCAACAGAGAATTTCTATGATCAGTTTCCTTCTTGTATTTTTTTCCTTCTGAATTAATTGAAAATATTCTAGTTAGTGGGGTAACTGAAATAGTGATGCACTAGAAAATTGGCCTGTACTGGAGGTTTGATCATGTCCCTGTTCCACTACAAATTTCTTTCTCTGACTTTAGTTCTGACCTTGAAGGGTCTGTCTGTAGACTATCTTTCAAGCTCAGGTCAGGTACTGGTCTTATTTCACCATGCTTAGCCTTTAGTGTTGTCTGTTATGTGTAAATATGAATAACCCTTTCATATGGTTGTAACATGTTGAAACCCTATAATTCATACTACACAGTTTCACATCTATAGGGAGTATTTTAATTAGAGAACCACTGTACCCTAAATTTTGTCAAATCCTTCTTTAAAAGCAGCTTTTGTGAACTTCATCAAATCAGAGTTATGAGAGATGTGGTCTCTGATGTTGGAATTTGCTGAGCTACTGATTGGCTTGATGCACATATTCTCTGGAATACTGAGTGTGTTGGAGAATTCTATAATCTGTCTTGGTTAGTGTAATGTCTATAGATTACCAATCAGTACTTGGAAAGAAATTGTTTTGCTCTCTTCTGTATTTCTGAATTTCAACTACAGCTGTGTTATAAGTATGTACATGTCTCAACCCAACTTATTTCTGTTCTGTGAGTACATATTTTAGGAGCAGGTAGGACTATATGGACATTGTGGTAGATACAAACTGTGGCTATTTCATAGGAATATATATTTCAAGGGTTTATATGTAATTGAATATATATATATATATGTATATATATATATATATATCTTTAAAAACTTAAACTACCACTACGAAGAATGTGTAGGTTAAAGCTTCTATTGTGTGTTGGCTCCCCCAGAGAGGATAACCTCACATGACTGTAATGCTATTACAAAATTGTTGTTGCTTTAGATAGTTTTACTTTTAGTTAACTTGCATTTTCAGAGATTTAAAAAATATATATACCCTCAAACATGGAAAGCACATTTGGCCCGCCTTCCTTCCTTCCTTCCTTCCTTCCTTCCTTCCTTCTTTCCTTCCTTCCTTCTTGGCACTGGGTATTGAACCCAGGAACATTCTACCTCTGAGCTGTACCCTCAGCCCTATTTTATTTTTATTTTGAAACAGGGTCTCATTAGGTTAATGAGAGTCTCACTATTTGCTGAGGCTGTTCTTGAACCTGCAGTCCTCCTGTCTCAGCTTCCCAAGTATGGCAATTACAAGTGTGTACCACCACACTTGACTTGGGTCATTTCTTAAGAAGGAAAATAGATTTAATGGATGCCCAACTATCTGTATGTTTGCCCAGATTAAGATAATAGTTTATGGGTGCTGCAGGAGTTTCAGAGTAGTTTTAGGTTTTAAACAAGGTGACAAAATAGAGTCCTATACCAGGAGCTATCTGGGACCTTCGTTCTGGCTGGGGCTCTACTTCAGTCTACTGTACTTCCTTTCTTTATGTCAACACTCTCACCTCTTTCTGCTCTGTCTCCTATTCTGTGGAAATAAGGAAATGGACTGGATGAGAGGTAAGACCAAACTGTGAAATCTAATGGGTATCTTGGTTTTAACATGTGCACAAAACAAAGAAGTCAATAAATAGGGCAGTACGACTTTAAGACTGTGCATCCTCTACAGAACAACAAGCATAGAGGACAAATGTCACAAAAGCTTAACCACTTAGCTCAGTGTCTTCGATATGTCAGCCCTCAATGCTTAGAAATTCTTTTACTAATGGACTGGTTTCTTTCAGGTGTGGTGTTGGATACTGTAGCAGAGCACTACTAGAGATGTAGAGGCTTGTGAGAGGGTGATTAGTCTGTGGTGGTGGAGGCAATTTGGACCCTCAGCTTCTCTATCATTCTTCAGAGCTGAAATGTTCCAGTCTTCCCTAGCATCCTCAGTCTTAGTACTGGCTTTAAGTGTACAATTGCTTCATGTATTGTTTTCTTTGTTAAGTCAGGTCTGGAAGGGATATCATTCTACCAAAAAGGAAAAAAAAGTAAAAGATACAACCCAAAATATGTATTTACCATATACCATATGCTTTGTATTGCTGATCTTTAAGGTACACATTTTGCTTTTAATATCCCTGAATTTGGAAGCATTTATAATTGATGACATCTTTCAATTAAAAGTGACAATCCCTGTTCTCTTAGTGGCAAATAAAATACCGACGCATCTTACATTCAATGATATCTTTGATTTTTATGGGTTAAAGTCTTAACCAGACATGATTTAAGTCCCCTTTTCTGGATAATATTCATAATAGAGACCACAGAAAGTCTCCATCAACATGGTTGAAATATTGGACATGGAAGAATTGTGTGAAAAATATCCTTTTCACGAGTTGCAGCTCACAGTTGAGTCAATTATCTGGTGCTACTCCTCCATAGCCCGGTTTGCTCATTTTACTAGCTAGTAAAAAGTATTTTTATGGAATGATAACTCTACATAAATGGGTTTTCTTTTTTTGCAAATGCACTTCCTACATGAAAATAGGTGTAAAGCATTTAGCCTAGAGCCTGGCCCACAGTAAATGGTAACCATAAAGTATCTTCTGGGTCAAATGCTTTCCACCTAAGTACATGGATTGTTCATTTCCATATTTAGCCCTTGGTGAGGATAGCCATCTTTCACCAGGGGCAATGAAGAGCCAACCTTTAGTGTTTTAATCCAAGGAAGCATATGGCTTACAAATTATTGAACCACTTTGACAATGGAAATAACTAGACACTGAGGCATACATGATTTAAAAATTTTTCATTTTGAAATATTTTCAGATCAACCAACAGTTCCAAAAATAGAATTTCTATAAATCTTTCTTTCAGGTTCCCCAAACAAACATTTTGAAGAGCTAGTACCCAAGTATAAAAATCATGACACTAACCTTGATGGGATTCTATTTTTGAATCCAGAAGTAATGCACTTTTTCTGTGACAGGTCAGAGAAGAAATATTCCTGGCTCTGTTGACTATAAGGTCTCTATACTTACTACTCACTTTTGTGTTTTTAGTACAAGAGCAGCTAGAAAAGATACTTAATGAATGGTTATAGCTGTATCAAAAAAAATAGGTGACCAGCCTATTTTTAGCCTGAATTTCCCAGCCTATGACATTGACAAACCTTAACCATAATTTATAGTTTTCCCTGTTACCTACTTTCTAATCCCAGGTCACATAGTGCACATAGGTGTTATGTCTCCTTAATTTCTAAACTAGAACAATTTTTCAGTCTGCTTTTCTGTTTAATTACTTCCAAACTTTTCAAGCATATTGGTCAGCTGTTTTGTAGGCTGTAGGTCACTTGGGGCTTTTTGTTATTTCTTCACGGGTATAATTAGATTGTGCGTTTTCATTAAGTGTCACAGGGAAATGGCGTCATGGCCTTCTCTGTTCATTATATTGGGAGGGGCATTATCAATTTGTCCCATTATTGGTGATGCAAACATGGGTCATCTTCCAGGATTCGCCACTATAAGGTTTTTCTTTATCCATTTGTAATTTAAAAGTTACTACTTCTCCCATTGTCATTGTCATATGGTTAGATACTTTGAGAATACATACATGTTATCTCCCTCCATTCTTATGCCATTAACTTTCCTTAAACAGTTAATACCATGTTGTTTGCCAAATGGTGCCTTTTAGTTTCATCATTCTTTCTACACTTATCAGTTGGAATTCTATCATAAGGACATTATTTTTCTTATTCCTTACTTGCTGCTTATACTAGTTTGAGCTCATGGATTCTGATTTTATACTTTTGGTTAAATGCCATTTGCTGCCATTACTTATTTAGTTTCTCAATACCATCCCATATTTGGCTACCAGGAGATCCCTATGGTTAGCTGCTATTTTCTTTTGAATGCTTCCATTATTTTCTAAAGCATTTTTAAAAATTTTATGGTACCACCAAATATGTTCAGGCTCATCTTGTGCTTTGCTTGCTCTAGCCCTGAAATTTGGGTACTTTATCAAGGTGCAATTCTTTTTATAACAGAACAGTACAGTGTATTATACTTACTGGAGTGCCATGATTTCAGACCATCAGTGAATAGAACCAGAAAATGTATTCAAGCACAAACACATGCACACATTTGTATCTACTTCATATGTATCATCATTTATATTAAAACCCGTAAGTTCAGACCAGTACCTCTCAGTCCAATGTAACAGGAGTCTACCTTTTCCTATTCCTTAGTAATAACTCCTTTCTTATACAGTAGGAAAGCTGACTTTTGTTATCCATGATATGCTTACTTATTTGTTCAGTCAAGGAACAAAAAAATTAATATTTGTAGCCCATACCCCTGTGCAAGCAAATCTACTTTTTTTTTTTGCCGTACCGGGGATTGAATGCAGGGGCGTTCTACCTCCGTGCTATGCCCCTGGCCCTATTTTTTATACTTTGTTTTTGAAACCGGGTCTCACGAAGTTGTGGAGGGCCTCACTAAGGAGAGAGAGAGAGAGAGAGAGAGAGACAGAGAGAAAGAGAGAGAGAGAGAGAGAGAGAGAGAGAAAGAGAGAGAGAGAGAGAGAGAGAGGGAGAGAGAGAGAGAGAG
>PVJS01026266.1:0-27150 GCA_004027185.1 Glis glis | reverse complement strand
GCCTTTTTTTTTTTTTGGCATTGGAGATTGAACTCAGGAGCATTCTATCTCTGAGCTACAACTCCAGCCCTTTTTATTTATTTATTTTTTGTGGTTCTGGGGATTGAACCCAGGGGCATTCTACTGAGCTACACCCCCCACCCCTGCCCTATTTTATTTAGAAACAGGCTCTCACTAAGTTGTGGAGGGCCTCACTAAGTTGCTAAGGTTGACTGTGAACCTGGGATCCTCCTGTCTCAGCCTCCCAAGTACTGGAATTACAGGCATGTGCCACCACACCCAGCTCACCTCCAGCTCTTTTTATTTTTATTTTGAAACAGGGTCTCACTAAGTTGCTGAGGGTCATGCTAAGTTGCTGAGGCTGGCCTCAAACCTGTGATCCTCCTGTCTTGGCCTCCCAAGTATCAAGATTACAGGTGTGTGTTACCATGCCTGGCTAAGGTGTCAGTTTTTGTGCCTCATTTTGTATCTGTCTGTTTTACCTATCTATTGGCTTAGTGGTTCTATATTGAAAAGAATTGGATTAAGCTGGAGAATGGTGCTTTATATATTAATGACTAATTTTCTATTTTGGTTCATCAAAAGGACCACTAAGGCCAGGTCCAGTGGTGAACACCTATTATCCCAGAGACTTAGGAAGCTGAGGCAGGAGGATCGCAAGTTTGAGGCTAGCCTGGGCAACTTAGTGAGACCCTGTGTCAAAATAATAAAAAAGGAGCCGGGCGTGGTGGCGCATGCTTGTAATCCCAGTACTTGGGAGGCAGAGACAGGAGGATCCGGGTTTGCGGCCAGCCTCAGCTACTTAGTGAGGCCCTCCGCAACTTAGTGAGACCCTGTTTCAAAATAAAGAATAAAAAATAGGGCTAGGGGTGGAGCTCGGAGGTAGAATGCCCCTGGGTTCAACCCCCGGTACCACCAAAAAAAAAATAATAATAATAAAAAAGGAGACAGGCATGGTGGCGCATGCTTGTAATCCCAGTTCTTGGGAGGCTGAGATAGGAGGATTGCAGGTTCGAGGTCAGCCTCAGCAACTAGTGAGACTCTCATCAACCTAGTGAGATCCTGTTTCCAAATAAAAATAAAATAGGGGTGGGGGTGTAGCTCAGAGGTAGAATGCCCTTGGGTTCAATCCCCAGTGCCACAAAAAATAAAAAAAAAAATAAAAAAGGGCTGGGGGCTCAGTGGTAGAATGTCCCTGTGTTCAATCCCCACTACCACACACACAAAAAAAGCAAAAACAAAAACACTAAGGAGAACCCTTCCACAGAGAGCAAGGAGTCCCAGGAAGTGACATAGCAAGAGTGGGAGAGAGATGTCTCAGCTACGGCCCCAGCTCTGCCTGTCACTGAGGACGATTGGGACAGCTGCTTCCTTTCAGGCCTTGGTTTCCTCGGCTGCCAAGTGAAGGGCCCCCGTCCCCCACCACCTATTTTCATAGGATGCTTAGACAGTGGGACAAGGCCTCATGTCCACGTATTCATATTTGCACTTTAGTTCCTTTCCTTAGTCCCAATGTTTGGGTTTTGTGGCATCTATTCTGTGGAAAGATTCAGGTTATAAATAACATATTCACTGTTTCTTTCATAGATCTAAGCTCCCCTGTGGGCTTTGTGCTTGGAGTCGATCTTCTTCACATATCCGCCTTGGAAGGAGCAACTTTTCTGTGTCCTGCTGATGTGACTGACCCAAGAACTGTCCAGAGAATCCTAGAACTGCTTCCCGGTGGGAGGGCAGATGTAATTCTGAGCGACATGGCACCGAATGCCACCGGGATCCGGAATCTGGATCACGACAGGCTAATCGACCTGTGCCTGTCCCTTCTGGGCGTGGTTCCTGACATCCTGCACCCTGGGGGAACGCTGCTTTGTAAAACCTGGGCTGGAAGTCAAAGCCAGCAGTTCCAGAGGAGACTGTCTGAGGAATTCCGGAACACGAGGACTGTAAAACCTGAGGCCAGCAGAAAAGAATCATCAGAGGTGTACCTTTTGGCCACACAGTACCGCAGTAGGAAGGGCTCTGGGAAGTCATGAGAGGCCCTCCTGCAGTGCTCAAATGGCACTGGGTCCTTTTTAACTTGTGAACGTGGCCTGCTTTCCCGAGGAGTGGCAGGGAGCTGAGCTGCAATCGGGAGATGAGCAGGATCGTGGAGCCTCCTTGTTTTTTGAAACCAAACAGAGATGACAAACTATATTTAGGGGCCATGAAAAATGACTACAACCAGCCTTTTATTTCATGATATTTTAAAGAGAATGTTATCAGGAGAAAAATGGGGAGATCGAAGAGACAGACAGGGTGAGACATGATAGAAGAAATACATAGAATGACATAAAGAGAAGGCAGTAAGGTTTTATTATTTATTTTTGTATGCTACCATGCCTGGCTTAGCCCTTTTTTTTTTTTTTTAAAAAAAAGGAAATTCGGTGAAGGATAAGTATGAGAAGGTATGTGAGGGTGATATTGGTCCGGATATCACAAGACCATCTGTCATTTCCCAGATCCTTAATCTCCATTGTCTGATCAGTAGATAGCATTGGGAAGTACCTTCTTATAGGTTTCTCAAGATCTTATATCTCTCTTGTTTGGTGGGGGAGAGTAATAGTGCCCAATAAGAGTGAATTTTTTGTTAACTTTAAGATTTCAGATTTCCCAGGAATTTGAGAGTGATAGGTCTGGGAAAGAGACTGGCTTAGGGAGTGACAGGCCTGGAAAGTATATGGAGCTTCTAAATAAAACCTTATTTCCACTGGGCGTGGTAGCGCACACCTGTTATCCCAGTACTTGGGAGACTGAGACAAGAGAATCGCAGGTTGGAAGTCAGCCTCAGCAACTTAGCGAGACCCTGATTCCAAATAAAAAATAAAATAGGGCTGGGGGTGTACATCAGAGGTAGAATGCCCCTGGGTTCAATCCCCAGTACCAAGAAAAAAAAAGGGGGTGGGAATGAAAAAAGAAGAGCTATGCTTCAGCTCCACAACATGACTGGAGTTGGCTCAGATTCTTCCTTGGATGTGTACTGCTTGCTTTCCTAAATAAATCTCTATGCTTCTACTGACACATGCTGAAATTCTTTTTATCACATATGTCAAGGACTGCCCCTCGACCTGAGTTCAGTTCCCCCCTTCCTCCTCAGGGACCCTCTTGTGGAGATATGTCTTCTTCCTGTGATAAAGGAGAGTAAAAGCAGATTCCTGAGGCAGAGACGGACGTACCCACGTATGCCTTTATGGAACCTCCTCAGCTTGTAGACTCATAGCATGCTACAGAGAAACAGGTGTTCTATTGCCCTCAGAACACAATACACAGGTTTCCAGTTGTTATTTTGGCTATCTAGTATAAAGTAGAAAAATCTGTTATTTCCATCTGGGGATTAATTCCCATCTCTCTGCTGAATAATCTGGAAATACATCCACTATTCAAGCAGCAAGAATTCCCAGAGCAATTAGGAGAGGCACTTGGTATGAATTTATGCAGGGAATGGGTATGCTTTGGGTATTGCTGCAAGTGTGTATTGCTGTAATTCTCCAGGCTCCCAAAGCCAACAGCGAGGAGGTGTGTTCATTCATTTTTCTTTCACTCTTCCAGGAACTCCATGCAGCTTTATACAAGAACATAGATTGCATTCTTTTAAGGAATTTCCACAATTTTAAGTTTTGCTTTTGCTTTTCAAACCTTGACTGGTTTCTTCAACACCATTTCCTGGAGGGGTGCATCCCTGTGGACGAGTCTGTTGACTAACAGCGATGCCATGTCAAGGACAAGGGGAAAGACAGGACACTTTTGAGTGTCCATCTGGATCCTGGAGCCTCCAGATTTATTTCCTTCCTTCCTTTCATTGAACCCAGGGGCATTCTACCTCTGAGCTACACCCCAGCCCATTTTATTTGTTATTTTGAAATAGGATATCACTAAGTTGCCGAGGGTCTTGCTATGTTGTTGAGGCTGTTCTCAAACCCGCGATCCTCCTGTCTCAGCCTCCCACATACTGGAATTACAGGTGCGTGCCATCACGCCTGGCTCCTCCAAATTTCTGGTAAGCTGCTGGTGAGGTTTTTTTTTTTTTTTCTTTACTTGCCATTTTACTTTTGGTTGCATGGTCGTCTGCAGTACCTCCAACGCATTCTCTTCCTCTCCCATTTTATTCTGGGGGCACTTGGAAGTCTTTTGTCCTGTGTGGAAAGGAAACTTTGGTGCAGATCTTTGGGAACCACACCTCAGCCTGGGGCTAGGTGTTTGAGGGAGGACGGTAGGAGAATTCGTAAATAAGAAAGACTGCTCTCGGGAAGCTCCATGTTCTCGGTGGGAAATGTCACCTTGCTCAGGTCGATCTTCACTCCATTGGAAGCCGCTCAGGGTAGGACCTTGCGCTCCGAGGGCGGGCAGAACACCGGGAAAGTAGCCTAGAGACATAACTACTGTGCATTTCCAGTGAATCCAGAGAAGGAAAAAAAGAACGTATTTTAATTTAAGCAAAGACTATGATAGTAGCAAGACTTTGGAAAGCGACAGCAAAGAAGTTTGACCCTAGGAGGCCACCGTGGGCAGTCTTTTCCACACATTACGGCTCAAGGCGGCAGCCGTCGTAGAGGCGCGTCTAGTGGGGCGGTGGTGGGGGCAGCCCGGCCGTGCCCTGATCCGGCATTTGACTCCGCGCGGGGCCTCTCACGGTGGGCGGCTCTGGGCCGGGACGTCGAGTCTAAGGACGTGTGGCGCGCAGACTCGGTTCTTTACGGCCCGCTTCCACCCGGTCTCGCGACGGCGCAGGCGCGAGTCTCGCGATAAGTGGGCGCGGGCGGAGCGGAGGGAGATCCGAGCGGTGGAGGCGGCAAGCTAGAGTTAGTGGCTGAGGTGAGCGGCGGCCGCATCGGGAGGTGGTACGGAAGCCGGGCCCGGGTGCGTGCCGGGGCTCGGGAGCTGGGGTTGCGCGTCAGCTAGGGGCCCGGCCCAGGGCTGAGCAGCGATGGTGCCCGGGCGCCGCCCCCTCCTCCGGTCCCCACGCCATCAGGACCCTGAGCCCCTTTATTGCGCCGCGGGTCTTGCAGTCCTGGACGGGGTCTGCGCGGCGCCCGCCCTGGAGAACACCCTGATCTGCTCTCGCCCTCTCTAGGCAGGGTCCCTGTCCTCAGTCCTCTTGGCTTGGGTCTGTGCTGAGCTCCCCTGGAGAACCCCCTGATCTACCTCGCTAGGTCTGAGCCAGGTCCCTGTCCTTGATCTTCCTGGCCTTGATCTGCGCGGCTCTCCTCCCTGGAGACCCCCTAGGCCTGCCCTCGCTCTAAGGCAGGTCCCTGTCCCTGATCCTTTTGGCCTGGGTTTGCGTGGCGCCCTTCCCTGGAGAACCCCCAGATCTGTCCTGGCTCTGTCTAAGCCAGGCTCCTGTCCCTGATTCTCCTGGCCAGGGTCTGCGCAGCGCTCCTCGCTGAGAACCCCCCAGATCTGCCCTTTTCCCGTCTAAGCTAGGCCCCTGTCCCTGATTCTCATGGCCTGGGTCTGTGTGGCGCTCCGCCCTGGAGAACCCACTGATCTGCCATTGCTTGGTCTAAGCCAGGTCCCTGTCCCTGCCCTTCTGAGAGGGTCTGTGAGGCACCCCACAGTGGAGACCCCCTGGCCTGCCCTCCCTCTGTCTAAGGCAGGTCCCTGTCCCTGCCCTTCTGAGAGGGTCTGTGAGGCACCCCACAGTGGAGACCCCCTGGCCTGCCCTCCCTCTGTGTAAGGCAGGTCCCTGTCCCTGCCTTCCTGTGGGGTGTGGTCTGCTCTGGAGAACCCCGGATCTGCCCCTGCTCTGTGTAAGCCTGGTCCCTGTCCCTTATCCTCCTGGCTTGGGTCTTCCTAGCGCTCCTCCCTAGACAACACCCTGATTGGCCCTCCAACCCTTGCTTCCTGGCGCTCCTAGTAACCTGGGCTGCAACTGGGGCTCTCCTGAGCATACCGTGGATGGAGACCCCAAGCAGAGGGGCTGGAATTGACCAGTATGTGACAGAGTAGTAATGGCCAGTGGCCATTGTCCAAGGAGTGGCTTCCTACCCTTCTATCCCCCTGAGCCTGCCACCGTGGTGCAGGCAGTGCAGGCATGGTCTTTGCTGCTGATTCCGATTTTGATGGAGGGAGCAGTGCTCAGAGACCTGCTCCTGGGGCTAGTGGATGGGAGCATGTTTGGAAAAGGCAGGCTCACCAGGGGACCAGAGTGGTGAGCTTCTTGGTCACTTTAGTTTTCTGCATCTATCCTGTTTCCAAGGCCTTCAGGGTAGTGTTGCTTCTGACGTCTAGCTCAGGCACTGTCCAGGGCACTTGAGGTCCAGTGACCAGGTGGCTGGTAGGTTTGAGTCTCAGCAAGGAGGATACCCGTGGAGCAGCCTGGTTCCAGGAAGTTGGAAAGGCAGTGTTCTTTTCATTCTAGTGTATTAATGGGTCAGTTCTCAGGGGATGGCGTCTGGAGGAAGGGATTTAAAGTGTGGCTCAGCTCTGAACTTGGCAAGTGGAAGGATATGGGCTTGGAGGGCAGAGCTCTGCTGCTTCCTGTTATATGGGCCTTGGGTCTGCCAGACTCTCAGCACTGGGAGGGCCCGTACTGCCCTCCCATCCTACCCATTTTTGCTTTGTGCTGTGTATGAGAGGGGTGCATGCCAAGGTTCTTGTTAAGTGGGAAACTCAGAAGTAAACTAAGATTCTTAACTACTCTTCTTCCTCCTCCTCCTCCTCTTCCTCTTCCTCCTGCTCTTCCTCCTCCTCCTCCTTCCTTGCTAAGTTGCCCAGGCCGGCCTCAGACTCAAGATCCTCCTTCCTCTGCCTCCAGAGTAGCTGGGATTATGGGCACCCCCCTCCTTTTAAAGGGGCTTGTGTGTGTTTTCAACCTGATATCTAAGGGAAATCAAGTGTAGCTGCCTCTTCCTAAGGAGAGAAACTGTGTGTACCTGTAGGAGTTCAAGTCTTTTGGCTCTAAATGTGCCTCTTGGCTGGCCAGCATGAAACAGTAATAAGCATAGGTGTTGGGGATGTAGCCCTCTCACACATGAGCTTGTGGAACTCACACTAACTTCAGAGCCAGTCAGAACCAGGTTCTGATCTCTTCTGTACCTTGTAAGGCCTCAGTTTTATCATCTGTAACATCTATAAGAAGACCCAATTCACCAACCTGTTGTGAAGATGGAGCTGTTGTATGTAAATGTACAAGCAGAGTGCCGTTCCGAAGTGAGGCAACAGTCACACCACCTACCATTGAAGACTTATGATGGACATTGTATTTCTCACAACAGCTTTGCAAAGTGGGTTATTACCGAAGTGTATTTACAGATGAAGAAACTGAGGTTCAAGAAGTCTGGGTGCTGGGCAAATGTGGGGTACCTCTCTGGCACCTAGTTGGAAGGAGCAGTAGCATTTACCAGAATTGCCATTGATGTCTAATCACTGGCATTTCTGTGCCCACCATCGCTTGTACAGTGCTTTTGGCAAGCTTTGCTTCTTGTGTGTGTGGTACCGGGGATTGAACCCAGGGGGGTTCTACCTCTCAACTCCATCCCCAGGCCTTATTTTTTTGGTACTGAGGATTGAGCTCAGGGTCATTCTATCTCCAAGCCCCCCCAGCCCTTTATTTTTATTTTTCATTTTTTGTGGTACTGGGGATTGAACCCAGGGACATTCTACCTCAGAGCTACACCCCCTAGCCCTGTTTTATTTTTTATTTTATTTTATTTATTTATTTTTGCAGTACTGGGGATTTAACCCAGGGGCATTCTACCTGTGAGCTACACCTCCAGCTCTATTTTTTTTTATTCTTTATTTTGAAACAGGGTCTCACTAAGTTGTGGAGGGCCTCACTAAGTAGCTGAGGCTGTCCTCAAACCTGCGATCCTCCTGTCTCAGCCTCCCAAGTACTGGGATTATAAGCATGCGCCACCACGCCCGGCTGTTTATTTTTATTTTGAAACAGGATCTCATTAAGTAGCTGAGGCTGACCTTGAACCTGCAATCCTCCTGTCTCAGCTTCCCATGTACTAGGATTACAGGTGTGTGCCACCGCACCTGGCTGCATGCTTTGTTTCTGATTCCCAGAGCCAGACATTCTGTGAGATACGTGCTGCTGGGCTGCTGAGCACCTTTCCTGGGGAGCTGTTTGGTTTGCAGCTCCAGCACTCAGACAGTGGCTTGGTGGCTGATGATTAGTGGCGTATTTCTTATTTTTTATTTTTTGGTGGTACTAGGTATTGAGCCCAGGGGCTTGTGCATGCTAGGCAAGCGTTCTAACACTGAGCTACATCCCAGCCCTTTTTATTTTGAGACAGAGTCTTGCTAAGTTGCCCAGGCTGGCCTTGAACTTGCAATCCTCCTGCCTTAGCCTCCCGAGCACCTGGGATTGTAGGGGTGCACTACACCCAGCGTTGGCATGTTTTTATGTCACATTTTCTTTCTAGTAAATTGGCAGTGTGGGCTCCTAGTTAACTCTGAAGAACGTGGTTGTGGGCTCCAAGAGTGCATTAGGGGAGCGGACTGTCCAAAGTCACTGCTGATGGTGACACCTGTCAGCACGTGGGAAGGCTGACTCTGACCCTTTTTTTTGTCTCCCAGAAGGAAGGTAGCCATGGAAGACCTGGGGGAGAACACTACCGTCTTGTCCACCCTGAGATCTCTGAACAACTTCATTTCTCAGCGAGTGGTGGGAGGATCTGGCCTGGATATGTCCACCTCTGCCCCGGGTTCTCTGCAGATGCAGTACCAGCAGAGCATGCAGGTAAGGGGCACGTGCTGGGATGGGGTGTCTGGGTAGACATCAGGGCTCAGAACCTGTTCAGGTTCCATATAGCTCATGTGAGCGGTATGTACTGGGAAGGGGTCAGTCTCTGGCTAAAGACACCTGAGCTCAGGTAGAGCCTGGTTAGGTTTCGTGTAGCTCAGGTGAGTGGCACATGCTGGGATGGAGTGTCTGGGTGAAGATACCTGGGCTCAGGTAGCACCTATTCAAGTTTCATATGGCTCAGATGAGCATTCCGGTCAAGCTACGGACAGTCAAGGCAGGTCAGTAGTAGCTAACCTAGAGGCCTCTCTGTCTTCCAGCCCTCGTCCTGGGCATTCATTCATTTTGCGGCAATCGCTGGAGGCCAGGGCCTGCCCTGAAACATCCTGGCTGAAGGCCTGCCTTCTTTATTTTTATTTCTTTTTGGAACAGGCAGTTGATCCCAGGGGCATTCTACCTCTGAGCTACACACCCAGCCCTTTATTTATTTTAATTTTTTAATTTCTTTGTATGTGGCATTGGGGATTGAACCCAGGAGCACTCCCTTTGAGCTATACCCCAGCCCTTTTTTTCTTTTAAAACAGGGTCTCAGTAGGTTGCTGAGCATCTCACTAAGTTGCTGAGGCTGGTCTTGAACCTGCGATCCTCTTGTCTCAGCTTGAACCTGCGGTCCTCTTGTCTCAGCCTCCCAAGCACTGGGATTACAGGCACGCCCCACCCTTCCCCTCTTTTTAGCCCTTGTTTTCGCTGGAAGTGTATTCCATGCTCTCTGTTGCACCTCAGTGTTTTAAGCCTGAAGGAGAGCTTTATATTAGTCCTGAAACACAACCAGACACAATCAGTGCCCCAGGAAGGTGAGGACCTGGTCAAGCGTATTGCAGACTCCTGGTCTCTGTGTGGAGGTACCCCTTCAGCTGAAGAGGCTCTGACCTGCTGAGGCATAGAAGTGAGACCAGGAAGGCTAGTGAGTGTGAAGGGTGGGCTTAAGAACCCCAACTACCAACAGGTGGGAGTTGAAATGTAGCAGGAACAAGTAAACAAAGATCCTAGGTGGGAGGGATGGAGGAGATGCCTGACCCTAGCTGGGTCCTCAGCCTTGGTGCTGTCGGAATGGGACTGGAGTCTTCTTTCCTTTGAAGGACTTTCCTGTGCACTGTAGGACATTTATCAACGTCTCTGGCTTCTGCTCACAGTGCCAGATGTCCCCCCGGGTTCACGATTGCCCCCTGTGGGGAACCACAGACTTTAAAGTGCTCGATAGTCTCCTGAGAAGGTGTCAGAGGCGATTTTGATACAGCAAGTGTGGGGTGCAGCTCGAGATTCTGCATGTGTTTAGTGCTCAGGAAACTCTGGGCAGCTGGCCAGCAAGGCTTTGGCCTGTGTGCAGTTTGTGACTCCATGAGACTGTTTGGCGTGTCCTTTGTGGCCCTTGGAAGCTTGAATCACCTGTGACTTCTAAATTGGCTCCCAAATTCCAGAACCTTGGTAGACCTTCTCTCCTTTCTCCTGGTTACTTAATCAAAGCTAGCAAGGTGTTACTCCAGTGGGACCTTGCAGAATTAAGGTCGTCACTCAGTTGACCTTAAGTTGGGAGATTCCCAGGGTGGGCTTGACCTAACCACATGAGTCCTTCAAAAAGTCTTGAGAGCTGGATGTGGTGGCACATGCCTGTAATCCCAGTATTTGGAAGCTGAGACAGTAGGATTGCAGGTTCGAGGACAGCTTCAGTAAAAAGTGAGACTCTCATCAACCTAGCAAGATCCTGTTTCAAAATAAAAATAAAGTAGGACTGGGGGTGTAGCTCGGAGGTAGAATGCCCCTGGGTTCAATCCCCAGTACCACACACACACAAAAAAAATGTCCAGCGGGTGTGGTGGTACATGCCTATAATTCTTGTATTTGGGAAACTGAGATAGGAGGATCACAGGTTAGGGGCCAGCTTGTGGTAACGTGGCAAGACCCTGTATCAAAATATAAAAAAATTAAAGGCTGGGGGTATAGCTCAGAGGTAGAACAGTCCTGGGTTCAGTCCCCAGTAACACACACACACACACACACACACACACACACACACACACACACTTTAGTTCAGTCATCAGAAACTGAAGTCAGACTCAGCAGAAGAGGAAGAGGGCCACTCAGGAGGGACCTGGGCAACTTTGCTTCCAGGTGCCGACAGCCAGCAGGGAAATGGACCTTGTTCTTCTACCTGTGGGCTGCCAGAGGGTCCTGCTGACTGCCTTGATTTTAGTCTTGAGAGACCCTGATCAGAACCCTGCAGAACCCTCAGCCCATAAACCCAGTGGTATTTATGTTTATAGTTGCCAAATTTGTAGCAATTTGTTACTTTGTTACATAGTTACAGAAAAGTAATATGTGTTTTTCCTAAAACAAGCACACTCTAAGACAAGCACACTCACTGTCATATCAGTGTATCTTCTTCTTTCCATTCTCTCTCTTTTTGTGGTCCTGGGATTTGAACCTTTGTTCAGCCTCTGAGCTACACCCAAGCCCTTTTTATATTTCTGAATCTGCAGGGTCTCACTAAGTTGCTGAGGCTGGCCTCAAATCTATGATCCTCCAGTCTCAGCCTCCCAAGTACTGGGATTACAGGTGTGTGCCACCATGCCCGGCCCTCTTTCCATTCTCTTAATCTTTTCTTTGCTTTCTGCCTTCCACTTGTGTCCCAGCTGGGACCCAGGCTTCCTAGGGCCTTGCCGGGAGTGGCGCTCGGGGAGTGTGTGTGTTGAGTTGAGCCACTCACCTTGTTTGATGTGGCTACTGAGGATTCTCTTTCTCTTTGGGTACGACCTGCTCAGCTGGAGGAAAGAGCGGAGCAGATCCGCTCCAAGTCCTACCTCATCCAGGTGGAGCGGGAGAAGATGCAGATGGAGCTGAGCCACAAGAGGGCTCGAGTAGAGCTGGAGAGAGCCGCCAGCACCAGCGCCAGGAACTATGAGGTGGGTTCAGGCAGGGTGTCCAGGCGGTGCTGGGAGGCATGGGCTGTGTGTAGCACCTACCAGGCTGTAAGAAAGCAGCCAGGGAGCCCAAGGCGCTCTGCACACGGATTGCCAGGGCATTTCTCTGAGGCCACCTGATGTTGTGGGTCATATGTCGGGGTGCTGGAAGAGGGTGGCCCAAAATGGGGACAGCCACAAAAGGGGACCTCTCACTGTGTTTGTGCCTCAGTGGGGACATGGTGCTGGCAGACTTACCTCCATTGGTCTTTTAGTTTTCTCTTCCCTCTGGGAGAATTAGAATGCAGATCTGGCCATACCAGGTGTCATTGGGGCGATAGGCTTGGGATGTCCCCAGGTTGCCTGGGAGTCTTGCTGGGGTGGTCGCAGAGCCTCAGCAAAGCACCCTTGTTCTGGCTGCTGCACTTGCTGCTGGCTTCCCAGGGCAGCGGGGAAAGCAGAGCCTGGCAGCTTGGATAAGGTGCAGCGGGAGAACCCTCTGCTTGTTTTGCTTTGATTAACAGCACTTTGCCAGGGTTTTCGGTAAGCACTGAGCAGCAGTGGAAGGGCTGCCAAGTTTTGGGCAGTGCATTGGACCAGAAAGCCCCTCTTGCCTCCCAGCCCTTCCCCTGGGAATGGCTGTGGGCCCTATGCTTGTCTCCTGTGCACATTCACACACCGTTTTTTTCTTTTTTGCAATATTGGGGATTGAACCCAAGGGAGTTCTACCTTTGAGCTACACCCTCTGCCCTATTTTCTTTTTTTTTTTTCTGCGGTACCGGGGATTGAACCCAGGGGCATTCTACCTCTGCTATACGCCCCCGGCCCTATTTTTTTATACTTTATTTTGAAACCGGGTCTCACGAAGTTGCGGAGGGCCTCACTAAGTAGAGAGAGAGAGGGGGGGGGAGACAGAGGGAGAGAGAGAGAGAGAGAGAGAGAGAGAGCGAGCTGAGGCTGGCCGCGAACCTGGATCCTCTGGTCTCCGCCTCCCAAAGTACTGGGATTACAAGCGTGCGCCACCATGCCCAGCGCCTATTTTTTTCTTTTTAAACAGGGTCCTGCTAAGTTGCTGAGGGTCTTGCAAAGTTGCTTAGGTTGGCCTCAAACTTGTGACCCTCTTATCTCAGCCTCCCAAGTACTGGGATTATAGGCATGCATTCCACACTTTTCCCTCTGCAGATAGCTGACTTCCCAGTGTGATACTCCTTGACTTTGTTGGAGCCTAAAATGAAGATTCCTTCCCTGTGGTGTGTTGTCTGGGTTCAATGAGCCAAGGTGAAATACCCGTTGTTAGAGGTGGGCAGGTGGCACCAGGGGCCCTTGGATGCATGAAGTGTCCTGTTGGTGTCATGGCCCTGGCTCTCCCGACAGAGGGAAGGGCTCTGGAGTTTTCTGGGCAGAGTTCCTCTAGAGCAGGCCCTGCCTGGCCGCCTTGGGTCTCGTGTCCAGCACAGGTGGTCCACCTCGTGGGTGCTCCAAGAACATTTGAGTGAGTGTAGGATCACTGCAGGATCCATGAAGGTTCTTTCGTGGGGAAGCCCAGGGATACAGGGTGACTGAGCCAGGGCCTGGGCCTGTGAGCTCTAGAGGCAAAGGCCTGGAAGGCCCTGCCCTGCCACAGGCATGCTGAATGGGACCCCAGGAGCCATTGGGACCAGTAGTTTTCAAATTGCCCCTTGGAGTCTTGGGCATCTACACTGGTTTTTCAGGGACTGCCAGTTTGGTGGTAGGTGAGTAGAACAGGAAAGCCGGTCCTTCCACCTGAAAATACCAAGTAGTGGTGAGACCTGGGGTTCCAGGGCCTGCCTGAGTCCCCATCCCTGCTTCAGACTGGTGGCATCAGTGGAGAGAGCACTGTAGTTCTGACAGTGCTGACAGTGCTCTCTGCCTACAGCACCAATTCTTTTTTTCTTTTGGGTACTGGGGATCAAACCCAGGGCCTGGCACATGCTAAGCATGCTCTCTACCACTGAGCTGCACCCTCCTCCCCTTATAGAACGTGCTTGTTCTGCCTTACAGAAGGGTCCTCTGGCTGTTTTGAGGCTGCACTTGTGTCCCCTTGAGTTCCTTTGAAATGTGGCTCTGCCTTTCCTCCAGGAGACCACAGCCTTGTCTATGCCTTTTTTTTTCCTTTTAATTGGTTCTGGGGATTGAACTCAGGGGCATTCTACCTCCAAGCCACATCCTCAGACCTTCTTTTAGATTTTGAAACAGGGTCATGCTAAATTGCTGAGGCTGGCCTTGAACCTGCTGCAATCCTCCTGTCTCAGCCTCCCAAGTACTGGGATTATAGGCAAGTGCCACTGCACCTGGCCCTGTCTGTGCTTTTATTAAACTCCTCCTTGGTTTGGGCTGGAGTGTCCTGGACAAGGGTATTATAAGCCCTTATCCTAAGTAAGTTCCTGGTGGCCCTAGGGGATCTTGTGCAGGTAGCTTCCTGCTGATAGCATGTTGAGGGGTCACCAGAATGCCAGGCTCTAGATAGCCACTAGCCACCTTTCCCCCTGAGATTGGGCTCCTACTTTGTGGTCCCTTCTCCCTGGCTGATGGTGAACGCTTCAGGTCCCCGTGACCATCACAGTCAGGAGGTCTGAGCCAGTGTCCTAGTTCTGTCCTTTCCTCACATGCATGAGCCATGTGGCTTCCCTGAGGTTAATGACATACAGTGTCTCTGAAGGGCCGTGTGAGGTGATGCACACTCCTGGCAGATCTGGGCCCGGCGTGAATAGTTTCTGTCTGCAGCTGATGTCCATGCTACCTGTCCCTGCTCCCCTGGGGGAGTGCTGGTTTATCTAATGATGGTCTGAGCCCGGCGTGGTGGCACATGCCTGTAATCTCAGTATGTGGGAGGCTGAGACAAGAGGACTGCAGGTCCAAGGCCAGCCTCAGCAACTTAGTGAGACCCTGTTTCAAAATTAAAAATAGAAAAGGGCTGGGGGTGTAACTTGGAGGTTGAATGCCCCGGGGTTCAATTCCCAGTATCTCAAAATAAGAAAAAAGAAAAAAATCCCGATGGCCTGATTGTGGTTAGACACGATCTGCTGGTGCGGCAAAAGCTCGGTTTCCTTCCAAGGTCGATTCTGAATTTTAGATTTTCCACGCTCCATCTCCTCCCTGCAAAGACTATCACAGAGAACAGACAGTGTAATGAGTGTGTGGTGTGATCCGTTATGAGCGTCCTCTCGGGGCCCTAGTTTCTTTCAGTGGGAGCCAGCGTGCTGCGTACAGGAGCACTGGCTTTGGTATGGGGTCCTATTTCTTTTCTTTTTCTTTTTTTTTTTGGTACTGGGGATCGAACCCAGGGACATTCTACCTCTGAGCTACAACCCAGCCCTATTTTATTTTTTATTTTGAAACAGGGTCTTACTAAGTTGGTGAGGGCCTTGCTAAGTTGCTGAGGCTGGCTTCGAACCTGTGATCCTCCTGTCTTAGCCTCCCAAGTAGGATTTATAGGCATGTGCCACCATGCGTGGCTTGGGGTCCAATTTCTCTTGGTTTTGTGGTGACCTGGCTGATGATCCCTTCTGGCTTTTTTTTTTTTTTTGCAAAACTGGGGATTGAACCCAGGGGCATTCTACCTCCGAGCTCCACCCGCTGTTTTTTATTCTTTATTTTGAAACAGGATCTCACTAAGTTGCAGAGGGCCTCACTAAGTAGCTGAAGCTGGCTGCGAACCCAGATCCTCCGGTCTCAGCCTCCCAAGTACTGGGATTACAAGTGTGTGCCACCAGGCCCGACTCCTGGCTTTTTATTAATTTTTTTGGTACTAGGCATTGAACCCAGAGGCATTCTACTTTCGGCTACATTACCAGCCGCTTTTATTTTTTGTTTTTAAATATGGTCTCGCTCAGTTGCTGAAGCTGGCCTTGAACCTGTGAATCTCTGTCTCGGCCTCCCAAGTACTAGGATTACAGGTGTGCACCACCATGCCCAGCTGTGAATAGCAATTTTCTGTGAGACTTTATACCAGCAGTCCTCTGTGTTAACACTGATTTGCCCCTAATTTTTTTTTTTTTTTTTGGTACCACTGAGGATTGAACCCAGGGGCGCTCTCCCCCTGAGCTACATCTCCATCCCATTTTATTTTTTATTTTGTGACAGGGTCTTGCTCTATTGCCCATTCTGTCCTCGAACCTGTGATCCTCCTGTCTCAGCCTCCCAAGCACTGGGATCGCAGTTGTGCACCACCACGCCTGGCTCCACCTGACTCTTCTGTGGGCCTGTGTGGCCCATCTGAGCAAGGGGTGGTGTGTCCCTCCCCTGACGTCCTCTTGGGATTCCATCTCACTCAGGCCAAGCTCTTCCCTCTCCACAGCGCGAGGTCGACCGCAACCAGGAACTCCTGGCCCGCATCCGGCAACTTCAGGAGCGGGAGGCCGAGGCGGAAGAGAAGATGCAGGAGCAGCTGGAGCGCCACAGGCTGTGCAAGCAGAGTCTGGACACCGCCAGCCAGCAGCTGCGGGAGCAGGAGGACGGCCTGGCCGCAGCCAGCGAGGTAGCGCAGGCCGGAGCCTCGGCTCTGGTGGGGTGCCCCCTTGCCTTTAGCCATTTTCCAGGGAAAGAGAATGAGTGGCCTCCCAACTCTACCAGGGTAGCACCGACACGTCTTCATTTTTTATTTTTGGGGGGTACTGGTGAAGCTAGGGGTGTCCTACCACTGAGGTACACCCCTAGCCCTTTTTATTTTTTATGTTGAAACAGGGTCTTACTAAGTTGTTGATGGTCTCGCCATGTTGCTGAGGCTGGCCTCAAGCCTGTGATCCTCCGGTCTCAGCCTCCCAAGAACTGGTATTACAGGTGTGTGACACTGTGCCCATCTCATCTTCATTTCTAAATTCCCTTCTCACATGTGCAGCTATACTTTTTGCTTGGCCGTAATCATGGTAAAAATACTAATTTTCTGTTCTGTGGTTCTCAGTAAGTAGGTATTCTTAATTATGAGTTTTAATGGTTGGCTGCTTCAGTCAGCATTCTCACTGCTGTGATCTAAATACCTGACACACAAAGCTTAGAGAAAGTAAGATGTGTAGGGCTCACGGTTTCAGAGGTTTCAGTCCATACGGCTGGCTTCAAAGCATCCATGGCGGCAGTGGAGGCGGGGTGGGTGGAGGCCGGGAGCAGAGAGCAGGGGGAGGGAACGAGGGACATATGTGGTCCCCAAGGCCACTCCCCCTGTGACTTAACTCCTCCAGCCACACCCTGCCTGCCTATATTACTACCCAGTAGATCCGTTGAAATTATTAATCCATCAATGGTTTCATCCCCTGATGAGATTAGAACCCTCATGAGTCAATTATTTCACCTTTAAACATTTTGCTTTGCCAGTACATGAATTTTTCCAAGGGACATTCTCTGTCCAACTCTAAAGGTGGCTCATCCATCTCTTGTCATTTCCAAGTGACTTGTTTTCTTGTCTTCTGATATCTCTGTGGTGGATAGCTCCATGCATGCAGCCTGTTTGTTTTCTGTCACGTTGCTTTGTTTGGCCAGACCCTAGGGGCAGGGTGGCGGCCACAGTCACAGTCCCTGGCAGTTGCTGCTGGTTGCTGGGTTCTGCTAACAGCCACTGTGGAGTACTGCTGTCGCTGCAGCCTTCCCTGTTATCGATGGTGGTATGTTCTGGAAATCTTGTTTTTTTTTTTGCAGATGTAAGTAGGTGCCTCTGGATTTGCATTTCTTTGATTATCAGCAAGGTCTGTTAACATCTCTCCGCATTAGAGAATGCCTTTGAACTAGGGCGCATGTGAACTCTAGTCCCAGTGATGGCTTTGTGCGTTTGAGACAGCCCAAATGCTGTCGCTGGTGGGCCCTGCCTGGACTCCTCTGACCTTCCCTGTCCCTCTTCTACGGTGTTCAAGATCACAGGTGCCAGGGGAAGCAGATGAGAAGCGCCAGGAGCCGTGTCGCATCATTGGTATTCTGTCTCTGCGCCGTTCTCTCTACTTGATAGATCCTTAGGCGCGGGCTGCAGGTTATTTTTGCTTTGGTGGCGCCAGGGAACATGTTAAGGTTGTTCCCACATCTGTCTTCTGAAGCGAGTGTTGGCAGGAGAGGAGGTGTGACCAGCTTCCAGAGAAGCCGGTGCCACTGTTGCGTGGGCTCACCCGTGCTGTGGGTCCCACGATCTGCCTTCTGTGTTGTGTCACCATTCCATGGCAAAGGGGAGCCACGGACACCCCTGGGTGAAGAGTGGCACCTCCTCAGAGAAGCCCTCCCTTGTTACTCAATCCAAAGTTGCAGGCCCCTACCATCGACTGCATCCTCCTGTCTCAGTGCCCGATTTATACCACCTGCCACTGGGAAGTTCTCTGCTTCATCTGTCTTCTTGCTGATTGTCTGACTTCCCTCATGATACTTGTTCTCCATCAGGGCAGCTGTGTCCAGAATAGTGCTTGGTTCCCAAGGCCTATTTACTGAACTCAGTAAGACCTTTTGAAGGACATGTATATATATTTTTTTATTTTTTGTGGTACTGAGGATTGAACCCAGAGGCAGTCCACCTTCAAGGTACACCCCCAGCCTGGTTTTATTTCTTATTTGGAAACAGGGTCTTGCTATGATGAGAATCTCACTACTTGCTGAGGTTGTCCTCGAACCTGTAGTCTTCTTTCCTCAGCCTCCCAAATGGGATTACAGGCGTGAGCCACCATGCCCAGCTTGGACATAGGTGTTTTGGTACTGGGGACTGAACCCAGGGGCATTCTACCTCTGCCTGAGCTAAAACCCCAGCCCTTTTGATTTATTCTTATTTTTGAAATAGGGTTTCACTGAGTTGCTGAGGGTTGCACTAAGTTTCCCAGGCTGGCCTTGAACTTGTAATCCTCCTGTCTTAGCTTCCCAAGTACTGGGAATATAGGCATGTACCACTGCACCCAGCACTTGGGCATGTTTTAATACCTCCATTCTTTTTTGAGTCCCAGTCTGATGCTTGCTGTCATGACGAGAGTAGATTGTACAGATCGTTGGCGGGCGGGGTGCCCACATCAGCTCCCCAGGGGGCATGCAGTGATTAGTGCTGGTGTATTTCACTGGATCCTGGGTTGGGTGGGTGTTCTCAAGGACGGGGAGGATTGCTGTGGCCTTTTTGCAGAGTGTGTCACCTGCAGAGGGCCCCTTAGCCCCTAGCCACCCTCACAGGGCCACCAGCGTCACTTACAGTGCTGAGTCCAGTGTCCTGCCCTCAGTGTGTGGGTTACCTAGGGTTGACTGCCACAGTTCCCTGTGTTAATTTGTGTGACACTTTTTTTTTTTAATTGTACTAGGGATTGAACCCAGGGGCATACTACCTCCAAGCTACACCCTATTTTATTTTTTATTTTGAAACTGTGTCTCACTAAGTTGCTGAGGCTGGCTTCAAACTTGCAATCCTCCTGTCTTAGCCTCCCAAGTACTGGGATTACAGGCGTGTGCCTGTAATGGGATACTTTTTTTTTCTTGTACTGGGGATTGAACCCAGGAGCATTCTACCTCTAAACTATACTCCTAGCCCTTTCTGCCCTCAAACCTGTGATCCTCCTGTCTCAGCCTCCCAGGTACTGGGATTATAGGCAAGTGCCACTGTGCCCAGCTCTTTTTTTTGTGGTAACTGGGGATTGAATCCAGGGGCATTCTACCTCCAGGCTACACCCTCAGCCCTATTTTATCTTTTATTTTGAAACAGGGTCTCACTAAGTTGTGGAGGGCCTCAAGAGATTGCTGAGGCTGGCTGCGAACCTGCGACCCTCCTATCTTAGCCTCCCAAGTACTAGGATTACAAGTGTGTGCCACCACACCTTGTTCACTGTGCCCTGCTTTTATATGACACTTCTGAGTGTGCTGGCTGTTTATGTTAGCCTGGCCAGCCTGCTCTTTCCCCTAGGAAAGCTACCAGGGGAGGTTGATGGGTTAGGAGCTGTTGAAGTGGAGGGTGGTGGCTCCTTCACTTGGCTGTTCTGTGGTATCAGGGGAACTTGATGTCTATCCTGGAGTCTGCTGGATGGGCCCTGTGGGCTTTGTTCTGGGAGTGCCTCTTCTTCTGAGCACCATGGCCTCCCCATCAGGTTCCAGGCCCACTCACGGGCCTGGGAAGTCTGTGTCTTTACATACTTCTGGAATGGCACCGTGAGGATGGTTAGATAGTTCTAGTGGGGTGAGGTGGTGCATGCTTGTCATCCCAGTACTTGGGAGGCTGAGACAGGAGGATTGCAAGTATGTGGCCAGCTTCAGCAAACTTAGCGAGACCCTGTCCTAAAATTAAAAAAAAAGGAGGGATGGAATTTGGGGATATAGCTCAGAGGTAGAATGCCCCTGGGTTCGATCCCCAGTACTAACAAAAAAAAAGAAAAAGGAGAAACAAAAAGAATAGGAGTTCTGGGCCGAGAGCATGAGGAGAGCCAAGGGTGGAGGGAGGCTGAAGTGGACATCTGGTGGCAGGGACACAGGGTACCAGGCATGGAGGCCACCAGGCCTGAGAGGCCAGGCCCCTCCTAGCTGATGGCAGCTTTTGCTCCAGGAGCCCCTCAGTGGGACCAGCTTTCCTAGAGGGGCTGGCTGTGACCCAGATCTGTCTGTGAGCTCGTAAGGAGCAGGAGGCAGGGCCCTGGACTGGTATTCTTCTGAGGGCGTCTGTCTTGTCTACCCAGGCGCAAGCTCCCCAGGGGAGGGTGCTCGGTCCCCTTCCGGGGTGGTAGACCGGAGGTGATGGCTCTTTTGCCTCTGTCTCACTGTGAAGCTGTGCTCGCATCTGCGTGCCGACTCGGTCTCTGCGAGCCTCCCCCGCATCCTCTCTGCTTTCAGACCATCAGCGTGTTGAAGGGGCGAGTCTCGGAGCTGCAGTGGAACGTGATGGACCAGGAAGTGCAAATGAAGAACCTGGAGTCTGAGAAGCAGGAGCTGAAAGAGCAGCTTGACCTGCAGCACAGGTGAGGGGGCATTCTACCTTTGAGCTACATCCCCAACCCTTTTTAGTTTTTGTTTTGAAACAGGATCTTGCTAAATTGCTGAAAGTCTCACTAAATTGCTAGGGCTGCCCTTGAACTTGGAACTTGGGATCCTCCTATCTCAGCCTCCTAAATACTGGGATTTTAGGCGTGTACCACCATGCCCGGTTCTTTTGTTTTGTTTTGTTGTTGTTGGCACTGAGGATTGAACCCAGGGGTGTTTTCCCTCTGGGCTATACCCCCAGCCCTATTTATTTATTTAATTAATTAATTTATTTTAAACAGAGTCTCATTAAGTTGCTGAGGCTGGCCTCGAACTTGCGATCCTCCTTTCTCTCCCAAGTACTGGGATTATAGGTGGGCACCACCATACCCGACCCATGCCCGGTTCTGAGCTAGATTTTGAAGGATGAGCAGGAGGTCCTCTGGGGACAGGTGGGCGGGAGGATGGCAAAGGGCATTCCAGGCACAAAGGCACGCTGAGGAAGGCACTGCCATGCGAATGCCTGGCGGCTTCCGATTCTCTGTCGAGGTGTCGTCCCTTTCCCTTAGCAGCTGATGTCTGAGGTTTCTGCTCCTTGGGGGAGAGGATCGGTCAGGCTTGAGTGGGCCCCTGCGGTGGCTACCCCAAGGCGGGCGGATGCTGTGGGGGGCAGCAGTGCCGGAGAACCGTGCGCTGCTGCAGGTGGCCCAGGTCGCCCTCCACCCTGCCTAGATGAGGAGTCCAAGGCTTCAGCCCCTGCACGGCTGCTCCAGGACTTGGGGGTTCCCCTGCCACAGCGGGCAAGAGTGTGGGTCCATGCTGGGAGCTCTGGCTGGGGAACTGTGGGCCATTCCCCCAGTCATGTGTTCTTCTTTCAACAGAAAATGGCAGGAAGCTAATCAGAAAATTCAGGAACTCCAGGCTAGCCAAGAAGCACAAGCAGACCATGAGCAGAAGATTAAGGTGGGTTGCTCTGTGCCAGGCCTGGCACGTGTGTCCTGCCGACATCATGGGGGCGGTCTCAGCTCTCCTGCCACCCGCAGGCTTTGTCAGCCGGGAGTGTCCTCAGTGGCATTTGTGGACATAAGCTGATTGTGTGCTGTGTGCCTGGCACTGTGCTGGGCGTCAGGAGGCCGCAGTGAGTGAGAGGCCATTTCTGGAAAGCTCACATTCTAGTGGAGGAAGACCCACTAGAAACCCAAGGAAAAGTCAGACATCGAAGATGGTACAAAGGAGGCCCAGCGAGGTGGAACCCTGCCACAGTCACACAGCCAGAGCATGGCGGAGCCGGGTCTCAAGCCAGGCTCCTCTGCTGCTAGCTCAGGTCATGCTGCTTTGCTGCCGAGGACACTGCCAGAGATGGAGCTTTGAGGTCCTTTCCATGGAGTAGCATCCCGGCCCTACTGGGCGTGGTGGCATGTGCTTGTCATCCCAGTATTTGTGAAGCTTAACAGGAGTATCGCAAGTTTGAGGCCAGCCTCATCTACTTAGCAAGACCCTCAGCAACTTAGTGAGACCGTGTTTTTTCTTGTGTGTGTGTGGTACTGGGGATTGAACCCAGGGACACTCTGCCTCAGAGCTACACTCCTAGCCCTATTATTTTTATTTTTTTATTTTGAAACAAGATCTTGCTAAGTTGCTGAGGGTCTCTAAGTTGCTGAGGCTGGCCACGAACCTGTGATCCTCCTGTCTCAGCCTCCGAATTCCTGGGATTACCAGTGTGTGCCACCATGCCCCGTGGGAGCTGGTTGATTGATAGACTGATTTGGTCCCAGTTCCATACTCAGCCTATTCAGTGACTTGTCATTGGATGCTGGTTCTCCCCCTTTTGAGCCCCAGTGTGACAGATACTGCAGAGCAGAGTCTGTCCTTGCCATTGAGACCAACTCGGTTGCTGCAGGTTGTGGTGGCCCTGCAGCAGAAGCACACTTCACATACAGCACAGGGCTCTCCTTGCTGAGTGTCTTGGCTAGATGTGGGACAGGCTATTGCTCCCAGAGAGTGAGGGCAGGACGGTGGCATGGCACACAGGGCCACCCTAGAGGTGGGTGGAGAGGGTGCAGCCCAGAGGCACATCTGGTGCAACCAGGGAAGGCTCCCAGAGGGAGGGGAGCTGGGGCCTGAACCAGGGAGGTCACTGGGGTCCTGGGATGACTTAGCAGAGGAACTTTGTGGCTCCTATGACTTTTTTTTTTTTGTGTGGTTCTTGGGATTGAACCCAGGGGAGTTCTGCCTCTGAGCCACACCCCCAGCCCTATTTTATTTTTTAGTTTGAAACAGGGTCTCACTAGGTTGCTGAAGGTCTCGCTACGTTGTCGAGGTTGTCCTTGAACCTGCGATCCTCCTGTCTCAGCCTCCCAAGTACTGGGATTACACGCCAGGCCTGTGACTTTGTTTTTAGTAGGGTTTATTTATTTATGTTTTGGGGTTCTGGAGATTGAACCCAGGGGCAGTCTACCTTCGAGCTACACCCTCAGCCCTTTTTATTTTTTCTTTTGAAACATGGTCTCACTAAGTTGCTGAGGGTGTCACTAAGTCGCTGAGACTGGCCTTGAACCTGTGATCCTCTGCCTCAACCTCCCAAGCACTGGGATTACAGGCGTGTGCCAGCACACCCAGCAATTTAGTAGACTTTAATTTTTAGAGAAGTTTCAGATTCTCAGCCAAATGGAAAAGAAGGTATAGAGAGTTCCTGTACCTGCTGTCAGCATCCGTGCAGAGTGGGTTAATCTGCACCAGTACATTGCTGTCACCCCAGTCCCCCGCTTATCTTGAGATTCGCCCTGGGTGGGGCATGCTCTGTGGGCTTGAACAAATGCACCCTGACATGTGTCTACCATCACAGTTTCATACAGAGCGGTCTTACCATCATAAACACCCTCAGATACCACCTTCCCTGCCCCCTTTTCCCTGAGTCCCTGGCAACCACTGATCTCTCTCTCCCCACCCTTTTCTTTTCTTTTTTTTTTTTTGTAGTACTAGGGATTAAATCCAGGGGCATTCTACCTCTGAGCTACACCCCCAGCCCTATTTTTTGTTCTTTATTTTGAAACAAGGTCTCACTAAGTTGCAGAGGGCCTCACTAAGTAGCTGAGGCTGGCCGCGAACCTGGATCCTCCGGTCTCATCCTCCCAACTACTGGGATTACAAGCATGCGCCACCAAGCCCGGCTCTCTCCCCACCCTTCTTTTTTGGTGGTACTGGGGATTGAACCCTGGGTCGCCTACCTCTGAACCATACCCCAGCCCTATTTTCTTTTTTTGGTACTAGGGATTGAACCCAGGGGTATTCTACCTCCGGGCTATACCCCCAGCCCTTTTTATATTTTATATTTTTATTTTTTGTAGTGCTGGGGATCGAACCCAGGGGCATTCTACATCTGAGCTGCACCCCCAGCCCTATTTTATTTCTTATTTGGAAACAGGGTCTCTCTAAGTTGATGCAAGCCTTACTAAATTTCTGAGGCTGGTTTCGAACCTGCGCTTCTCTTATCTCAGCCTCCCATGTACTGCGATTATAGGTGTGCACCACTGTGTCAGGCTTCTTTGTATTTTTTATCTTTTTTTTTTTTTTTGTGGAACCGGGGATTGAACGCGGGGGCATTCTACCTCCGTGCTATGCCCCTGGCCCTATTTTTTATACTTTATTTTTTTGAAACCGGGTCTCATGAAGTTGCAGAGGGCCTCACTAAGGATAGAGAGAGAGAGAGAGAGAGAGAGAGAGGGAAAGACAGAGAGAGAGCTGAGGCTGGCCGCGAACCCGGATCCTCCGGTCTCCGCCTCCCAAAGTGTATTTTTTATCTTGAAACAGGATCTCCCTAAGTTGCTGAGGCTGGCCTGGAAGCTGGGATTCTCTTGTCTCAGCCTCCCAAGTACTAGGATTATAGATGTGTGCCACTGCACCCAGCCCACTGATCTCTTCACTGCCCCTCGTTCTGCTTTCTCCACAGTGTCCTGCAGTTGGAACCCTCTGCACGTGCCTCTTTGGACTGGCTTCTCTCTTAACAGAGGGTGTGTTCATTTCTTCAAGGTCTCCTGGCCGCTCACTCTCCTTTCCTTTCTTCTTGCCTCTGTCAGGACCTGGAGCAGAAGCTGTGCCTGCAAGAGCAGGATGCTGCCGTCGTTAGGAACATGAAGTCCGAGCTGCTGCGGCTCCCCAGGATGGAGCGAGAGCTCAAGCGGCTGCGGGAGGAGAACGCTCACCTGCGGTGAGGAGCCCGGGGTGCGGCTGAGCAGCCTCCAGTTGGAATGGGGACTCATGTGGTAGGGGTCCCACATTCTTGGGCCCCTGGGTTCGTCCCCAGCGTGTGTGCCCGTCTGAGTGACTTTCTGGTCCCACAGGGAGATGAGGGAGACCAACGGGCTGCTCACAGAGGAGCTGGAAGGCCTGCAGAGGAAGCTGGGCCGCCAGGAGAAGATGCAGGAGGCTCTGGTGGACTTGGAATTGGAGAAGGAGGTGAGGGCCCAGGTGACACACTGTGCCTGAGGGCTGTCCTCTCTCCTTCTGGAGGACCCTGGGCATGCCCATCACACAGGGCCACTAGTCACCCGAAATGTGGCCGCTGCCATGGTGGTGTGGCGGGTGGAATAATGGCCTGCGAGGAGGTCCACGTCCTAATTTCCGAACCTGTGAAGGCAGGTGATGGGGTTGTGCTTGCTGATCAGCTGGCCTGTAGTGGGGGAGGGTCCTGGGTTGACAGGAGGGCACTGTGGCAGAGGAGGACCTGTGCAGCTCTTGCTGGCTGTTTAGCTGGGGCAGGGGATGTGGCACCTCTAGAATCCGGGAAAGGCAGAAGACAGGTCCTCTCTGGAGCCTCCGGAGGGAATGTAGCTGGCCTGCTGCTCCATTTTAGCCCCGTGATACCTGGTTTGATTTCTGAGCTAAAGTACTGTAGGAGACCGAACTTTTGTGAGGTCCCTGAGTTTGTACAGTTTGTTTCAGTGGCCATTGGGAGCTGGCACAGATGAGCCAGGGTGGGAAGGGCACACAGTGCCTGTGAGGAAGGGCAGGGTGTAGCCCATGCTGGGTTTCTTCCCTTTTGGTCTGCCATTGCGACTCATCGGTAGCCCTGTGTGGCAGATGCCGGAGCTGGGCAGCATCAGAAAGATCACCTCCAGTCACCCTGTGGACGGAGGACTGGGTCCCTCTGCCTAGGGCTTGGCATCCTGAGAGGTACCTGCAAGTTGGGGGAGAGATGAATTCTTGGGGCTTGAGTGCCCAGGTCTATACCTTCAGAATTGGCCACTGCAGGACCATTGTGCCCTCATGTTTCTTGTAGTTGCTGGGATTCACACTCAAAATTAGGGGCTTGGCATGGTGGTGCACGCTTGTAATCCTGGTACTTGGGAGGCTGAGACAGGAGGGTCTCATGTTTGAGGCCATCCTCAGCAACTTAGCGTGACCCTCCGCAACTTTGTGAGACCCTGTTTCAAAATAAAACAATAAAAAGGGCTGGGGTGTAGCTTGGAGGTAGAATGCCCCTGGGTTCAATTCCCAGTACCAAAAGAAAACAAAGGGCCAGGAAGGAATGAGGCTGAAGTATACAGCTTGGGGCAGACTTGGAACATGGTAGCATCTGAGCTCAGAGGTGAAGGCAGACCTTGTCGTCTCACTAAGATTGGGGGACTTAGTGTCATCAACGCTGTCTTGTCTGGCAGGCAGTGATGGGGGCCTGGCTGTAAATGTTTTTCAGAGGCTGCTGGCAAAACTGCAATGCTGGGAGAGCCTGGACCAGACCATGGGCTTGGACCTCAGGTAGGCGAGTGCTGCTCTGGGGTCCCCCCCCTTCTGTGTGGCTTAGCTTCTGGCAGGCAGCTTCTGACTGGGTTCTCTGTGGGCTGGGAGCTTTTGTCCCATGCTGCCCAGGTTTAGTGACATGCTTTTGCAGCAGGAGGGAACTGGAACTGAGTGACTCTCCTTGCTAACGTCTCAGGGGCGCCTTTGTTGAAGACCAGATGGTCCACAGCAGAGCAGGCGGCCATCCCCTTGCCCTGCATTGTTGGACTTGGTTAGAGGACTCTAATGCTGAGGAAGTAATTGCTTTTGGGAGAAAATATTCCTTTTGGGATGATCTGGGTTTAGGACTAAAAAAATCTGTTATGTGGAGGATCTTGTCCCGCTCGTGCTCCTGTAGTGGCATCTGCAGCTGCTTTTATTCCTAGCAGGTGGGGTTAGGGGTGCACAGCGGGCCATAGGCCAGAGGTACTGGGCATCTATTTCTTATTTTTTCTTACTGGGAACTGAACCCAGGGGCATTCTCCCTCTGAGCTACATCCCCAGCACTTTTTATTTATTATTATTATTTTTTTTTTTGCGGTACCGGGGATTGAACCCAGGGGCGTTCTACCTCCGCGCTACACCCCCGGCCCTAATTTTTATACTTTATTTTGAAACCGGGTCTCACGAAGTTGCGGAGGGCCTCACTAGGTAGAGAGAGAGAGAGAGAGAGAGAGAGAGCGCGAGCTGAGGCTGGCCGTGAACCCGGATCCTCCGGTCTCTGCCTCCCAAAGTACTGGGATTACAAGCATGCGCCACCACGCCCGGCTATTTATTATTTTGAAACAGGGT
>PVJS01026265.1:0-21708 GCA_004027185.1 Glis glis | reverse complement strand
GCGATTATGCTAGTATATTCCTTTAACGCAAATAAAAATAGAAATTAGGAAAAATTGAAGTAAAAATAGAAGTCCGTAATATCTTTCCTAAGCCTCAAAATGACATCCCACTTTGGAAACCCTCAACTTAGCTTTAAGAATGTTCAGAGCTGGGCACAGTGGCACATACCTGTAATCCCAGTATGTTGGAGAGTGAGACAGGAGGATCATGGGTTTGAGGACAGCCTTAGCAACTTAGAGAGACTCTCAAAAACTTAGCAAGTCAGGTGTAGTAACGCACGCCTGTACTTGGGAGGCTGAGACAGGAGGATCACAGGTTCGAGGACAGACTCAGAAAGTAGTGAGACTCTCATCAACCTAGTGAGACCGTGTTTCAAAATAAAAGTAAAATAGGGCTAGGGGTGTAGCTCAGAGGTAGAACGCCCCTGGGTTCAATCCTCAGAACTGAGAAAAAATGCACAGAACTGGGCTGCCGCGGGCTTGGAGGGCTACGTGTATGAGTGCTCGTGCTAACTCAGGAACGAAGGTACTATGAGATTTGGGGAGACTTGCACATGGCAAAGATTTGGGGGGTGGTCCTTAAGTGGGGGAGGCCTGGGATGAGTTTGCAATGGCGCCCCCAATGAGGAGGAGCCATGCCTGTAAGGCAGATGGGCTGAGTCTTAAGTGTCTTGGCGTGGGGGAGGCTTGGCATGACCCCTGTACCCCAGCTTGTCTGTAAGAGGCGGGAAACTTTCACCTTCATAATGACCCCACTTTCCCTCCCAGTCCCCACCCCCAGTCTCCTTGGTAAGGAGATTAATTATAGTGATGGACACAGAGCCAGGCTCTTTCCCTATTTTTCCTCGGAGAGGGGGAGGAGGTCGCTGATCATGACCGCTACTTTGGGGGGATTCAACTTGTCATGGACAGGAGTGAAATGATGATTATTTCATCTGCTAGTCTTAGAACAAATTTGCATTTGCTACCCATGTCTGAAAGGGTAGAGATGACTTCCAACTGGGGGCAAACTAGATAGTGGGGTTAGGGGAAATCCCTTTAACCCCCTCCAGGCCTCTGCTTGTCCCTCTCCCCATGCTGCTAGGTGAGGTGCCCACGCCGCCTCTCAGTCCCAACCCTGCCCACCACTGTCTCCTGCCTGATACTCCTCAGCCAGCCCTCAGGACTGCCTGTGGACTCCAGGCCTTTGTAAACCACCCAGGACTGTTAAACAAATCCTATAATTAGAAGCCAGGTTTCCAAAGTGAAAAATGTAACGTTACCCTCTGTTTGTTCACTGGATGCTCAACTCATGTCCCATGACCCAGAGGAGCGGTGACCTTGAGCTTCCAAGAAGCCTTAATAAGGTAATGTTTATAAGGCTCTTGACTTTACAACTCCACTGGAGTACAATTCTGAAATGAGGACAAGCCACAATTCCAAGGCGATCCCCTCCTCCTGCACCGCGATGGTGGAGAATGTTGACCCCTTAGGTGGTACACGAAGAGCCCCGAGACTGGCAGCGAAGGAAGCAGGTTCTGGTTCCAACTTGGACACTGAATAGCTGTGTGACGTTGCATCTGTCTCTTTTCCTCTCTGGACTTCTGTTTGATCATCCGTAAAAGAGATAAGATGATGGGCATTCTTCTTTTTTTTAATATACTTTTATTGGTTCATTGTAGTCTCACATCATAATGTAGTTCAGAGTGATAGGAACAAACATGCACACAGCACTTGGTGAGCTCCCCCCACCTCCGTTCCCTCCCCACTCCCTCCCCTTCCCATACATGATATTGAGATTGGCATTGGTAATTTTACATATGTACATAACTTCAGTGGAAGTGTTTCCTTCATTGATTCTCCTTCCCCTCCTCCCCCTCCCCTAGACCCCCTCCATCACTCCACTGGGGTTTCTCCTCCATTATCTAAAGTCCCTCTTGTATCCCGATTACTCCCTAGCTTCCGCATATGAGAGAAAACATATGTCCCTTCACTTTCTGTGACTGGCTAATCTCACTTAACATAATGTTCTCCAGGTCCATCCATTTTCCTGCAAGTGACATAATTTTGATCTTCTTTATTGCTGAGTAGAATTCCATTGTGTGCATATCCCATAATTTTATAATCCATTCATCTCTTGATGGACACCTGGGTTGGTTCCATGATTGTGTTGCTATAAACATGAATATGCACGTATCACTATAATATTCTGATTTCAACTCCTTTGGAAAGATACCCAGGAGTGGTATAGCTGGATCGTATGGTGGGTCCATTCCCAGTTTTCTGAGGAATCTCCACACTGATATATATATATTTTTTGTACTGGGGATTGAATTCAGGGGCATTCTACCTCTGAGCTACACCCCCAGCCAATTTTTATTTTTATTTTGAAACAGGGTCTTGCTAGGTTGATAAGAGTCTCACTACTTGCTGAGGCTGTCCTCGAACCTGCGATCCTCCTGTCTCAGCCTTCCAAGAATTGGGATTACAGGCGTGCGCCACCACGCCCAGATCCACACTGATCTCCATAGCAGCTGCACTGATTTGCAGTCTCACCACCAGTGTGTAAGAGTTCCTATTTCCCCACATCCTCGCCAGCATTTGTTGTTGTTTGTATTCTTGATGACTGGATGGGCATTGTTCTAACAGACTCTTCCAACTCTGACATTCTATAGTTGATTTCTGTGTCTACCAGTGAATTTTATCTCAAACTAGGATTCTTTTCCAAATTCCATCTTTCTTTCTTGGACTTCTCAAAAGGAATGGGTAATGAAACTTGAATTGCATAAATCTAGTTTGGGGTTGGAAAGACACATAGATGTACCTCAGCTTTCAATCCCTAAGGGCCTCTCCAATGAGATAAAATACATAAAAAGTAATGTGAAAAAGACTAGTGGAAAAATAGTGAAAACTCTTTTAACCCTTCGAAGGGTCCACATGAGGAGCCAGGGTTGCTCTGTCTGGAGATGGGAGCACCATTAAGTTAACATACACTATGGTAACTTCATCATAGGTGACATTTAATGGGTTATTTCTATGAACCAGACTCTGTTAAGGGCTTACATCTATCCACTCAGTCTCACAACAATTACTCTCACTTTACAGAGAAGAAACTGACAAAGAATGAAAGAAGCTGGAGGCAGTGGCACACACTTGTGTTCCCAATACTTGGGAGGCTGAGACAGGAGGATCATAGGTTTAAGGCTAGCTTCAGCAACTTAGCAAGACCCTCAGCAACTTAGCGAGACCCTAAATTAAAAAAAAAAAGAAGAAGAGAAAAAAGCCCGAGGGTTTAGCTTGGAGGTAGAATCCCCTGGGTTCAATCCCCAGTACCCCAAAATAAAATAAAATAAATTTAATGTAATTAAAAAATAGATGAAAGAGCTGGGTGCAGGGGTGCCTGCCTGTGATCCCAGCTACTCCGTAGGCCAAAGCAGGAGAATCTTGCAAATTCTCGGACAGCCTGGGCAAATTAGCAATACTCTGTCTCAAAATAAAAATTTAAAAACAGGCTGGGGACGTAGCTCAGTGGTAGAACGCTTGCCTAGTATGCATGAGGCCCTGGGTTCAATCCCCAGCACCAAAAAATAAGAGAAGAAAGACTTTGTTCAAAGGAAGCTTGTGGTTAGAGCCATTCTTGAATGCATTCTAGAACCCATTCTTGAGCTCTGCGGATCTGCTGTCCACAAACCTCTGACCCGTTGTGGCGCTTGTGGAGGTGGGTGTTGTGATAAGGTTCTGTCTCCATGTCGCTGAATGATTCTGAGAGCAGAGCAGGACCTTCCAGCCTGCACAGGACATGGGCCATAGCTCTTAAGAACGCCTTTGCTGGGCTAAGCCACCTAGATTTGGGGGCTGCTCATTGCTGCAGCACAACTTGGTTTATGCTAACTGATATTGCCTGCTATGGGCTGAGGAGGCAGCTTTGCTCTGTATATCCTGAGAGAGCCAATTTGCAGTGAGCAGAAGGAAGGAGCAGGGGCATTTACAACAACCACTAAGAGACCAAGAAGTATTTAATAGAAGCATCATTCAGAAGCCAGCAAAATACCCGTGGTGGTCCTGTGGAGCTTGAGAGTCTAAGCAGTGGTCCACAAAATGAGAAGATTTGTAAGTGATTCTGGAGCCTGGGAGTCAGGGGGAGTTGAGATGATGAGATGGAGTACAGGGGAATCCCAGTATGGAAGACAAGAGTTTTGAACATAGTTATGTGAGAGCCAGGCTGAGGGCCTGCGGAGAGGGAGACCAGGGTCAGCCTAACCCCAGCCTTCTCTCCAGCGCTGACTCAGAAAGCGTGTCCCTCCGGCACGAGCCCTCTGGCCAGACACATTTCCCTCCAATGCGGATCCATGCACGGAGCGCAGGCGGCCAGGGCTGGATGACTTGGCTGGGTTTTGGTCCTCCGTGGCCACTGTTCAATGACAGGGTGTCCACTTGTCACCACTGCCATTCCCAATGCTATCAATTTTTCCTAAGCTGGGGCAAAGGTCAGGGTAGCTGGTGGCCGGCAGTGATCTTGGGGCTCAGCCTTTCAGTCCGAACTCTGTTCCTTTTTCCTTCACTGTGTGATCATGGGCAGGTTATATCCCTTTCTTGGACCTCTTTCCTCTTCTGTAAAATCTTTATGCTTACACAGGTTCATACAGGAAGTAAGTAAAGTCGGTGAAAGAGCCTCCTAAACTGTAGAGTGCTCTGCATGTGTGAGGAGTATCGCTCTTAACACCAGGCAGTTGCCCTTAGTCTCTGCCTGGGTCCTCGCTGCACCTCTTCTTTTTTTTTTTTGCGCAACTGGGGATGGAACCCAGGGGCATGCTACCTCCGAGCTACACCCCCAGCCCTGATTTTTGTTCCTTATTTTAAAACAGGGTCTCACGAAGTTGCGGAGGGCCTCACTAAGTAGCTGAGGCTGGCGGCGAACCCAGATCCTCCTGTCTCAGCCTCCCAAGTACTGGGATTACAAGTGTGCGCCACCACGCCCGGCTCACTGCACCTCTTCTGCCTCCAGAGCCAGAAACCTCGAAGCTGCCTGCTAACACTGGAGCAGTGCTTGAGGCTTCTTTCCTGGGAACCAGACTTTGGAAATGGTCAGATTTCACACCAGCCGTTTCTTCCTCTTTCCTTACAATATTTATGAGAACTGACCTTCCGATGGAAATTTGGCAAGATTTCACATTCTGGAGAATTGTACCTTCCTCCACATGCCCCAAGGGCTGAGGTCGCGGGCTTCCCAGAAGATCCAGCAGTTCCCACGGATGCAGGAGGTGCAGAAGACTGAGAGGAGAGGAGCCCAGCAAGAGTCCCAGAGCCGCACTGCTGTCCTAGCCGCTGTCCTCCACCACAGCGTAAGCGCAGGACTGTTGGAGTTGTTTACAACTATATCCCCAGTGCCCAGAACAGTGCAGGCACAAGTAGGTGCTTGGTTCATATTTGTTAAGGGAAGTGAATGAACCCCCTTAAGAGCTCTCAAAGCTCTTCATTGCCCACAGGCTGGGCCTTAAAGGTCACAGCTCAGACACTGACGCAGAAAGATTTTTTTTTTGGTGCTGGGGACTGAACCCAAGAACATTCTACCTCTGAGCTACACCCCAGTCGTATTTTTTTTTTATTTTGATACAAGTTCTCCCTAAGTTGCTGAGGGTCTCACTGAGTTGTTAAGGCTGGTCTTGAACCTGCAATCCTCCTGTCTCAGCTTCCCAAGTACTAGGATTCTAGGCATGTGCCACCATACCTGGCTGAGGGATACATACAATATATAATAAATTTATATATATACATATATAAATTATATATATTATATATATAAAAATATATATTTTTGGCAACTGGGGATGGAACCCAGGGGCATTCTACCTCCGAGCTATACCCCCAGCCCTATTTTATTCTTTTATTTTGAAACAGGGTCTCACTAAGTTGAGGAGGGCTAAGTTGCTGAGGCTGTCCTCGAACCTCGATCCTCCTGTCTCAATCTCCCAAGTACTGAGATTACAAGCGTGCGCCACCACGCCCCACTGAGGGAGATATTTAAACTACCCCCTGGGGCTGCTAGAGAGACCAGCTTCTGCAGGGAGGCCAGGGTGGATTCATGGAAGCCCTTAGAGCCTAGGAGTTTTCTGGGGGTCAGGAGGATAGAGAGAGAGGCCCTGGCTGAGGCCATCCAGGCTCCTTGCTCAAGGGTGATGTCACATGTCTCAGAGCTGCTCCCTGTCCCTCAGGTGGTGGTTGTGGGTAGCCCTCCAGTGTCCCGCCCTGGTCATGCTGACCCCAGGCTCCCCGGGCCAGTGCTGAAAGGCATGTCTGAGAGTGAGACAGGTTTTGCTGGCTGCAAGCAGTCCTCACTGGACGGCTCTTCAAAACAACGACACAACAGAGCCCACGTATCCGAGATGGCATCCACAAATCCACACACAGATATACAACACAACCACCACAATAAAAACAGCACTGTCTGAGCCAGTCACAGAAGCCCCTACGCGTGGCTGACTTTGACGATTTCAGCCTGATGTTCAGGGAGCAAGCCAAAGAAGCCAGGCTCCCAGACTCCCTCTCCTGTCACAGCCGGGAGGCCCCAGCCCTGCTCCTCCCATACCCCCAGCCCCGGCTACTTCCTCCACCAGGGTCTAGGTTCTGGGGTCTGAAGAGAACATTTCTTATGCTCACTGTCCCCTTTTGTCCTTCTGTGGGAGGGTGTCCCCCCAAATAGACACAGACCCTCCCAGAAAGAGGAGGGGCTGACAGCTTTGGGGGGAAATTCAGAATTCTGGATCTTGTAAGTCCAGACGTCCTGTAAACTCTGACCAGAGTATAAACATCCCCTGGGACTGAGAGGAGGATGTGCAGATGGGCAGGGGGCCCGGCGCCTGGGCTGTCCTCGGGACAAGCTGTTTATTCCATGCCCCCCACACACACTTGAGCTCCTTCCTGCCCCAGGTGAGCAAGCGAAGGCAGCAAGACAGCCCTGCAGGAGGGCTGGAGGCTGTGACAGAAGGTCCTGACCGCTCAGTACTGGAAGAGAACTTTTTTTTTTGTGGTACTGGGGATTGAACCCAGGGTCATTCTACTTCCGAGCTACATCCCCAGTCCTTCTTATTTTTTGTTATTTTGAAATAGGGTCTCCCTAAATTGCTGAGAGTCTTGCTATGTTGCTGAGGCTGTCCTCAAATTTATAAACCTCCTGTCTCAGCCTCCCAAGTACTGGGATTACAGGTGTGCACCACCGCACCCAGCTAGAAGGGCATTTTTTTTTTTTTTTTGCGGTACTGGGGATTGAACCCAGGGGCATTCTACCTCCGAGCTACACCCCCAGCCCTATTTTTTTCTTTATTTTGAAGCAGGGTCTCACTAAATTGCGGAGGGCCTCACTAAGTAGCTGAGGCTAGCCGCGAACCCGGATCCTCCTGTCTCAGCCTCCCAAGTACTGGGATTACAGGTGTGTGCCACCACGCCCAGCTAGAAAGGAACTTTTAAAGCTTGAGAAGCCCAGCTCCTTTCCCGTCTTGCACACCTCTCACGGTGCTCCCAACTTGTCTTCCAGTCTCTGCTGAAATGCCTGGGCCGATGGGGAGCTCACTCTTTCCTGGGGCAATCCTTTCCATTTCTGGGCAGCTCTGGCAGTTAGAAGGTTCTAGAATTGAACTGACTAGAATTGTACGGGGCCACCCGGTTGGGCAGATCTAAGAACAATGTGTACAACAAAATAATGTGTACAACAAAATAATAGCAGGATTCAGTGAGCACTTACCCTGGGCTGGGCACTTTGAGGCCCTGGCTCAGGAGGTTCGTTCACTTGCCCAAGGTGACCCAGTTGCCGCGTGTGGGGCTGAGGTCACTCTGGTTCCAAGTCTGTGCTTTAAATATTAGTCTAAATTGGCTTTTTTAAAAAAAAATCAAAGAGCAAAAATAGCACATATACTCACAAAACACACAACAAACGAGGCCCACACCAAACCAAATTATAATAAAAAATAGCCCAGCCTGGCCAAATATTCAGTGCCATTATGTAAAAATGGAATGTGCAGCCAGGTGTGGTGGTGCACGTCTGTAATCACAGTACTTGGGAGGCTGAGACTGGAGGATCACAGGTTTGAGGCCAGCCTCAGCAACTTAGGGAGGCCCTTGGCAACTTAGACCCTGTTTCAAAAGAAAAAAGAAAAAAGACTGGGGGTGTAGCTCAGAGGTAGACTGCCTCTGGGTTCAATTCCCAGCAACCCTTGCCCCTTTCCCCCAAACGGAATGTGCATCCTAGCAGCAAGGGCCTTCAGAGGGGCTCGTGCATCGGTAGGGGCTGCACGTGCCACCCCCGCCTCTGATGGTCTACAGGTGGTGAGCGTTAACGAGACACAAGGAATGGCGCCGAGTCGATCTGCAGCCTGGACGCATCGCATGCTGTATGCCGGCAGAAGTGTGGCTATAGCACGCTGTCACCAGAGAGCCCACCCCAGCTCCTGCTTCCTTGACCGCTCCTGCGCCTGGCCTGGGCAGAGGGTCACACTGACACAGCAGCCCCTCTGCATGTCTCAGGCCACCCATTCACCGGGCCTTTCCCTTTTTTGAGAACGAGGAGCTTGCCGGCTGGGGCTGTTCCCACCGACAATGTTCCCGTCCAGGGAGCTTAAAATAGCCCCTCTTGGCTGGAGCTCTGGCATGAGCAGTGAGGCAGGCATTTGTGCAAATATGGGCCTGGGAGAAGGACTCCTACCCGGGAGGGAGGGTGGGCACCCTGGCAGAGGAGCCAGGACCTCCTGGGGGGATGCACCTCAGGCCACAGCCAGCCAAGCGCCTGCCGGACTCCTCCAGCCTCCCCCGCCTCACCAGGTCCACTTGGGGGAGATTTTAGACCAATCCCCCAGGTCTTCCTGGCCCCGCTGAGGCTCCAGGGTGGGCCCACTGGGTAGAGGCCTCTGCCTCCTTCCACTAGCTCCTGCCTCATCCCCACCCCACAAGGCCTTTCCTAGCTGGGAACACCCCGTAAGCATCCTTGAAGCCCCAACGCAAAGCTTGCTTTGATAATAGGGGTGACAATCGTGACTGTCATTGAGTGCTCACTTTGCCAGGCACCATGTTAAGCATTTTATTTTATTTTATTTTATTTTATTTTATTGGTACTGGGGATTGAACCAAGAGGCATTCTACCTCCAAGCTACACCCCCAGCCCAATTTTATTTTTATTTTTATTCTTATTTATTTTTATTTTTTAAAATTTAATTAATTAATTAATTACTTAATTTTGTGGTACTGGGGATTGAACCCAGGGGCATTCTACCTCCAAGCTACACCCCAGCCCCTATTTTATATTCTTTTATTTTGAAACAGGGTCTCGCTAAGTTGCAGAGGGCCTTACTAAGTAGCTGAGGCTGGCCGCAAACCTGCAATCCTCCGGTCTCAGCCTCCCAAGTACTGGGATTATAAGCATGCGCCACCATGCCTGGCTATTTTTATTTTGAAACAAGGTCTTGTTAGGTTGATGAGAGGCTCACTACTTGCTGAGGCTGTCCTTGAACCTGCAATCCTCCTGTCTCAGCCTCCCAAGTACTGGGATTACAGGCATGCGCCACCACTTCCGGCTCTTAAGCATTTTAACATACATTATCTCACTCGGTCCTCTCAATAATCCATTGAGAGCCATGTTGCTATTGTTTACTGATTTTGGGGGTGCTGGGGATGGAAGCCAGGGTGTTGCCTGTGTGAGGCAGGCGCTCTGCCACTGAGCTTCAGCCCCAGCCCCCAGAGCCAAGTTGTTACTGTCTCCACTGTGCAGAAGAAACTAAGGCTCAGAGAAATCAAGACACTCTCCAAAATTCTCAGAGCTGTGAAGGGGCCGAGATGAGGCTGGGACTCACGTCTGTCAACCTGTGGAGTCTGCACTTCCCTTGGAGCTGCACCTCCTCCTCTGGGCTCCCACTGCCCTGCCCCCCACTTCCTTCCAGCATTACCTTCCTATATTACAGTTGCTTTGATTCAATGGTAGGGTGGCGAGGGTCTCACAGCCTGGGAGCCCTCAGAACCCCCTGAGTACTAGAGTTTGTCCTTGGGCTTAGTGAACTCCTGCACCTGCAGGATCCAGGCTGTTTGATGATATTGGGGTGAGGCTGAGGCATCACAGACCCCCTCAATGAGCTGCTGACCATCTGGACATCCTCCTTCTCCTGGCTACAGGGCCCCTCTCCTTACCCTACCACAGGGAACAACAGCACAGACGGGGCAAAGAGATTTGCTTTGCATCTTCTGTGACTTTGGACAAGTGATTAAGTAAGCTTTCTGAACCTGTTTCACAAGTCACAATTTTAGGGTAAAACTAGGACCCCAGGACAGGGCTACTGGGAAGCTTTGCGTGTGTGTGTGTGTGTGTGTGTGTGTGTGTGTGTGTATGGGGGGCGCACTGGGGATGAAACCCAAGTGATCCTACTATACTAAGAGCTATGTCTCCAGCACTTTTTATTTTGAGACAGGGTCTTGCTAAGTTGCCCAGGCTGGCCTTGAACTTTTTTGTTGTTGTTGTTGTGGTTAATGGGGATTGAATCCAGTGACATTTTACCTCTGAGCTATACCCCAAGCCCTATTTTTTATTTTAAAATAGGGTCTTACTAAGTTGCTGAAGGTCTCACTAAATTGCTGAGGCTGGCCTCAAAACTGTGATCCTGCTTTCTCAGCCTCTCAAGTACTGTGATTACAGGCATGCACCACTGCATGGGGCTGACCTTGAACTTTTGATCCTCCTGCCTCAGGCTCCCCTAGGATCTGTTGGGATTACTGGCAAGTGCTAACACGCCCGCCTGCTCTGTTGGGAGGGTTTAATGACATAATACACAAGAAGGAGTTAGCACCATGTCGGGCAGTCAGGTAGATATTAAGTAGCAGCTGTTATTATGAATAATTGTTATTTTCTGGGAATTACAGTATGCAGGTGCAAAATGCCTAGGGTCTAGCACGTAGGAGGGGCTCAGCGTCCAGGAGAGCTCTCACTCCACAGAGCCCTCTGCCCACCCTGGCGGGCTGTCCGTTCCTGCTCTGAAGTGGAAGGTGTCCTGGGAGCTGGTCTTCATCCACAGTGAGGTCCCTCGGGATGCCAACGGCAGGCCCAGGGTCCCTATCCCCTTTCTCCTCCTCTCGTTTTCAGCTCCAGGCCGGCTCGGGGCTGGAGGGGTGCGCAGAGGTTCTATAGGGCTTGCTGCGCTCTGGGCCCTCTGGCTTTCTGGTGGCGCCACCTGGTGGCAAGTGCGGCTCTGCGCCTGGTGGATCTGTTCCCAGCATCATTACCACTCAGGGACACCCACTGCCCACCCATTTACCCTCCCTTCCTTCCCTTGGAGCGTCCTGACCACCTCGCGTGCCTAGGGCCTGAGGACTCCAGCCTCACGTGTGAGCAGGAGCCCCGGAGCTCGGGTCCTAGCCTCCCTCTCGGGCCTGGCACCGACCCCTGGTGCTCGGTCCCACTGCCTGAGGCTTGGCGCTCAGGATATCTAGAAGACGAGGTGACCCTTCAGAGGTTTCTTGACATCGAGGCTGCAAGAAGGGTCTCCTTTCTGGTCTGAGATGGCCCAGGATGGGGAAATCTAATGACAGCCATCGGGCACCTGCCTAGGAATCTATTGTGGGGGGTCTGTGGGCCCCAGAAGGGCTGATCTGGCTCCTTGTCCCCCTCCAGACCAGCGAGGAGGCCCAGCCTGGTCCACAGCTGCTGGTATAAACTTTGAGGAAGGAGTGGTGAATAAAATTAGGAGACTAGTCCTCTTCCCACTCAGCACCCGCGGTGTGGACCTGGGTAAGGCCCCACCCTCTCTGGGTTTAGGCTCTCCTAGTAAAAGGGGCAGGGCAGGGGGCTAGATAAGCAATGAGGACCTCTGTAGCTTGCAGGCTGTGTGTTAATGCAGATTTCCTGGTTTCCTACATCGGAATCTCTGGAGCTGGGACCCTGAAATCTCTGTTTATGAGCCCTGCAGCTGGGCACAGGGAGGCTGCTAAGTCCTGACTTTGGGAGGCAGACATAAGGGGTGTATACACCAGCAGGTAGGGAGACTGATGGATTCAGGGGTCCTGAGAAGCAGAGGAAGCCTCAACACTCCAGTACCCATCTTTCAATTTCCCTAGCCTCCTGTGGATATGGGGAGAGGTCACTCAGCCGCAGGTCCCCGGGACCCCGCTGCTGAGGAACAGCAGAGAATACAGGGGGTCTGCCCGCATCGCCCCCTCAGCCCGGCCCTTTCTTTTGTGTAAAGGACGTTGGCAGAGGGGCTGGGACAACCGGGGCTGGGGTGGGGGCCCTTGTTGCCCAAGGAGGTATTTTCGGAGTCCCCCTCCCTATGGAGTTTCCAACGACAGAACAGAGCCCTGTCTAGTATTTGACCAAATATGGTGGTATCTCTTGAAGAGCTGCAGCCCCAGCCAGCTCTCAGTTATGCTGTGGAAACCTGCCCTGGACAGATTAATCTTGTGACATTCAGGAGCGCCTCTTACCCTGCCTTCTCCCCTCGCCAATTCCTGTAAATGGCCAAGACTGGCCCTCGGAAGATGGGGCAGGGCTGGCTGGCTGGCTGCTCCCCGGGGCCTTCCCGGTCCTCCTCACACTCCCCCGCTGCCTCCCTGGGCAGATTCGCTCGCTCACATTCAGCTGGCCCGATCACTCCAGGTGAGAGGCCTTGGCCAGAGGGGCTGGTCAGCTCAGCGTGTCAGTCCCGGGTTCCTGGACCCTCAGGTCATTTGAGTTCATGAAGTTTGGCCTGAGACTGAGAAGGTTCAGTTAGCTCTCAGCCAGGTGGGTGGGCCTGAAGGGTAGAAGGCAGAGTCGGCCGAGTAATGAGAACCATGCTAGCTCTAATGCTAATTAGAACCGCTAATGTTTATAATACCAGTTATAAGATCACTTTATAATAATATCTTTTATAGTAACCAGCAAAGTGTTTATTGAGCAATTACTATGCACAGGCACCGTGCCAACTATTGAACATGAATTATTTCCTTTATTCCTTCTAGCCGCCTCAAAAGGTAAATGCCCTGATTATTCCCATTTTAGAGAGGTGGGAATTGAAGCTCAGAAAGATTTCAGGGAGGAATCCTCAGGCCACCATCTCTTCCTGGGCACAACTCCCATTTTGCAGAAAAGGGAACTGAGGCTGAGGGAGAGGGAAGGTCACGAGCAGGTACATGGGGCAGCCCCGGAGCACTGTGTCAGGAAGGTGGCACAATAGGCCACAAAGTCCTCCTGGGTCTGCAATTTGGCCCTCGTAAAGCACAGGGATTCAGAAACATGTTCATGGCCGGCTGGGATTGTGCAGAAAATATCCCAAGACAAACAGCATGAGCTGTGGATAGGAACCAGGCACAAACCCCGGCTCTGTCGCCTCTAACTCACTGCAAATCCCGTCCTTGAGCATGCCTGTGTCCCTGCCTGGGCACTAGAGGGTGGGCCACTGAGCTCACCTGAGGCTGCGGGGGGCTGGAGTGCCGGGGCGGTCTCCCTGGGAGATAGGGCCTGTGTCCTGCTCTTGGCCAACACACTCCGAGAACATTTGCTCTCTTGACCAACCGACAGCCCATCCTCCACCCTCACCCCCTTGCCATCCCCAAAGCAAGCAAAGCTGATTGTCTTAGCTGGTCCTGTGGGTGCTGGCCGGGAGGCCGGCCGCAGGCCACAGGCGGAGGTGCCACCGGCCAGAGCCCCGCCAGACACACAGGGCATTGTCCCACGTCAACAGCCCCTGGGCACCTCGGCCCAGCTCCTGGCCTGCCCGCATACCCCTCAGCGCCTGCCACCACGCTAGGCCCAGCCAGCTGGGGGCCCAAGGCTCCCAGCTGATGACGAGCCCACCCACCCACTCCCCCGGCAGCCCCCGTCGAGCTATAATTGCTCCGCTCCATCCTGTCGCTGCCATTCTGTCCCCAGCGGCATCTGGGGTTCCAGGCGGGCGGCAGCTGCAGGCGACCGAGGGACCGCCCGGCCTGGTGGGATGGACTGGCCGCACAACCTGGTACGTGGCGCCTCCCGCCCCGCCCCCACCCCTTTTAGGGCCTGCGTGCTTTAGTATTTCTTTCCTATTGATTAATGGCTGTGTCTGTTTGACTTGGAATCTGCAGAGGCGAGTTCTCCCCGTGTCCTCCCCTCCAGGACTAGGGAGACACAGAGGCTGGTCTCAGAGCCTGCAGCCATGGTCGATGGCTCCGGCTCCCGCTCAGGGCTCAGCCCGTCCACACTGAGGTTCTTTCAAGCAGAGGCATCTGGGGAGATCCTGGCAAACTCAGCCAGCGGGGTTTTTTCCAGGCCTGGTTCCTGGGTTCAGGGAGGCTGCGTGACCTTGGGCGAGTCCTGTATCTGTTTCTCATTTGGAAGTGAGAGAGGGACTTTGAGTCTCCTCTGGGTTCTGTGGGTGGAGAGCCAGAGTTGAAGAGAGCCACGTGAGAAGCTGGGATGAGAGAGCCTATTGTCAGGGAGACGTTTTTCTGCACCAGAATCGAGGACCCAAAAGGAAGAATTTAGCCACTTGAATCTCTGTTGCCGATTTTGTGCCAGGAAATGGCCGTGCCAAGCGGGGCTATGCTGAGACTTGTTTCCAAGGACCGAGACTTGCTGTGCAGCCTGGGTAAATCAGGCTCGGGCCCTGTGGGCTGGGGAGCACAGGGGAGGTATGGAGCCTGGCTGGACTCAGCGAGGAGATGAGACTGCCCTGGAATCTGGTCTGTTCTGGCAGCTCTGCCCCACCCAGGTTTTGGTGGCCCATCTCTCCCAGCTCTCTCTGGCTTCCGAGGGAATCTACCTCTTCCATGTGAGCCAGAGGCTTTCCTGAGCTGTCCTGAACCTGGGGAGGGAGAGGTGGATGGCAGCGGGCAAGCGTGGCCACAAGCAGGGGTGGGTGGGAGCGCAGGCATCCTGGAGACCGACCTACAGGGAGTCCTCGGCTGGGGCCTGCCCATCTCCCAGTTCATCTCATGCCCCTTCCTCCCACCCACTTCCTGTCGGCAAAGCTTTTGACCAGCTCAAACCTCTCACCTCTTTTCTTGCTCTTTCCCCTGCCTGGAAGATTTTTATTTTTTTATTTTATTTTTTGCGGTACTGGGGATTGAACCCAGGGGCATTCTACCTCTGAGCTACACCCCCAGCCCTAGTTTTTATTCTTTATTTTGAAACAGGGTCTCACTAAGTTGCGGAGGGCCTCACTAAGTAGCTGAGGTTGGCCGTAAACCTGGATTCTCCAGTCTCAGGCTCCCAAGTACTGGGAGTACAAGCCTGTGCCACACGCTTGTAATCTCAGTACTCCCTCTCCTCTCCTCCTCCCATCCTCTCCTCCTCCTCCTCTTCCTCCTCTTTTTCTGCTTCTTCCTCCTCTCTTTTCTCTCTCCTCTACTCTACTCTCCTCTACTCTCCTCTACTCTCCTCTACTCTCCTCCCTTCTCCTCTCCTCTCCTCCTCTCCTTCTCCCTCTCCCTCTCCCTCTCTCTCTTTCTCTCTCTCTCTCTCTCTCTCTCTCTCTCTCTCTCTACTAGGGATTGAACCCAGGGGCATTCTCTTTCCAAGTTACATCCCCAGTCCTTCTTATTTTGAAACAGAGCCTTGCTAGGTTGCTGAGGGTCTCGCTAAGTTACTAAGGCTGGCCTCAAACCTGTGATCCTCCTGTCTCAGCCTCTCAAGTACTGGGATTATAGGCATGTGCCACTGGGCTTGTGCCTCCTTATCCTACAAGCATTCCCTGACATGTCCCTCCCCCAGGAAAGCCTGGCCCAGCTGCTCCTGGGCACAGGCTAAGCAGCAGCCCTGCTCTTCTCCACCCACTGGCCCACACCTTACTTGTCATCAGCTACACAAGGACAGGGGTGGTGGTCACTCACCCACTCAGCAAGTGCTCCCTGAATTCTGAAGTGTCTGGCACGACACAGACATGGGGGCAGAGACTGGCATAATGCTTTGGGGACTCTATGCTTAGTGGGGGGCCAACATATAAAAGCATCACACATAGAAGTGGAAGGTGGCAGTTATGCAAGTGGGGTATGGGTTTTGAGAGCCGAGGAAGTCCAGGGGCGAGCCTGGGGTGGTGGCAGTACAGCCTACATGTGACGGCATCTAGAAGGCGAAGGGAAGAGGCAGACTCTGAAGACAGAGGCCTGTGCAAAGTCCCTGTGGCAGGAAGGATATGGTGAGAGACTGAGAGAAGGCCAGTGCTAGAACACAAGTATGAGAGGTAGTAGGGAGAGACCCGGGGGACCCCTAAAGACAACGGGAAGGGTGTTAATTCAGAATGTAACATTATCAAATTTGCATTTCTAGTCAGGCCTGGTGGTGCACACCTGTAATCCCCGTATGAGGGAGTCTGAGACAGGAGGATCGTAGGTTGGAGGCCAGCACTCAGTAATTTAGTGAGACCCTGAGCACCTTAGGAAGACTGTTTAAAAATAAAAAATAAAATAAGGCTGGGATTATAGCTCAAAGGTGGAATACCACTGGGTTCAAGCCCCAGTACCACCACCAAAAGCAATAAAAAATTTAAAAATGTGCATTTCAAACAGCTGTCCTTAGCCTTGGTGTGGAGACCTGATTGGGAGAGCCAGAGGAAGTTCGGGAAAGCTAGTTTGGGAGCTAGGAGGCTATGGACCAGAACAAATGGACGGGCAGGGGGATTTTTAGAAGGTGCCCTATTTTTAGAACTTCAAGATGAATTGGATGTGTGGGGAGGGGAGGGAGGTGTCACTGGTGCCCTTCACAGAGACTGGTGCTCACCAAGTGCTTGTGCACAGGGGACCAGATTGGGGCATGGGAGTGAGGGGCCACGCAGATGCTATCCTCTTCCATCTCTCCTCCCTGGACCCTGAGTCTTGGCCCAGAGAGAGACTTGGCTTTTCCAACTTTGACCAGTGGCCTTCCTCCCCAGCTGCTGCTTCTTGCCATCTCCATCTTCCTGGGGCTGGGCCAGCCCAGGAACCCCAAAGGCAAGAGGAAGGGGCCAGGGAGGCCTGGACCCCTGGCCTCTGATCCTCACCAGATGCCACTGGACCTGGTGTCTCGGGTGAAGCCGTACGCTCGCATGGAGGAGTACGAGAGGAACCTTGGAGAGATGGTGGCCCAGCTGAGAAACAGCTCTGAGCTGGCCAAGAGGAAGTGTGAGGTCAACCTCCAGCTGTGGCTGTCCAACAAGAGGAGCCTGTCTCCCTGGGGCTACAGGTGAGGCGGCTGGGCAGCAGGGGGCAGCTGCCCAGTGCGGGTGGGACCTTTCCCACCATCCCGGTCACTGTGATGGTCAAGACCTTGGATTCAGGAGTCTATGTGCCTGGGTTTGAATCCTGGCTCGGCGTCTTATTAGCTGAGTGGCTGTGGGCCAGTTGATCAACCTTTCTGAGCTTCAGTTTCCCAGCTGTAAATGGAGGTGATAGTAGTAGCGACTTCATAGGCTTGTTCTAAAAAGACATCCATGTAGAATACCACCCTTATTGTTCTCCAAGTCCCAGGTGAAGTGCAAGGTCTTCCCTGAATGTCGCTTTCTTTGTATGTGTGGTAGTGGGGATTGAATACAGGGGCATTCTACCTCTGAGCTACACCCCCAGCCCTATTTTATTTTTTTATTTAGAAACAGGGTCTCACTAAGTTGCTGAGGCTGGCCATGAACCTGCGATCCTCCTGTCTCAGCCTCCCAAGTACTGGGATTACAGGCGTGCACTACCACACCCGTCCGTCACTTTGTCCAGCAACGTGGTACCTGTACACACTTCTCGGTCACAGCACTTCCGTGGTGCATGGCTGGCTGTGCTCGTGTCTGTCTCTCATGCCACACAGGGACTTTCCTAATGCCTGCATCAGCATCACTAGGGTGCCCATGCCCCACCCAGTCACGATCTCTATGGTTGAGGCCCTGAACATGGCACTGTGTATACCTGTTCAAGACTAGGATGCAGAGCCAGGTTCTGACTTTGGAATCAGCTCTGCTGCCCGGATGACCCCAGCAGTGTCTTACCTTGGTTGAGCTCAGTGGCACACAGAAGGAACCAATATGTATGTGTTGAATGATAAATGAATGGGCTGACCTTCAAGGGTCCTCCCTCACGAACACAGGTCAAAGATTTGGCAGCAACACAGCTTAGATCCTGAGACCCTAGAATAGCTCTGTTGACTAGAACTTTCTGTGATGGTGTGAAGTCCAACATAGTAGCCACTGGCTTCAGGTGGCTACTGAGCAACTGAAATGTGCCTAATGAGATTGATTAATTTAAAATTAAATCGGTGCACGTGGCTGGTGGCTATGGTAGTCAGTCGATGGCACAGCCCGAAATGCAATAATTGGGAGGGTCTGTAAGGACCCTCCAAAGCCTGGCTTCTCACACTTTCCTGTGCCCACAAATCACGTGGGGCCCTTGTAGAAGCGTAGCCTCTGACTCAGGGGGATCCACGTTCATTTCTAAAAAGCTCCCAAGCATCATAAGGTGATGCTGATACTGCATGATCATGGGTCTCCTTCACCCACCCCTCCACCTCCACTTAACAGAAAAGGAAACTGAGGCACAGAGGAAGAAAGGTCATATAGCAAAGCCCCATGCCGCTGGGTTCTGTGAGGGCACCAGTCAACAAACACCTCAAGTGCAGGATGAAACTGCTCACAAGCCGAGCCTGTGAAAATACTGTGGAAGGAGTGGAGAGTCAGCCATAAGCCGGCCCAGCCTCCTGACTCCTCTTCCGGTGGAAATTAGGCATGAATGTTTTATTTCTGTAGATTAGCTCCCCTCCCCCAATATAAAAATAGGGTGGGGGAGGCCTTTGGCTTCTCTGTGGTCCTCAAAGCACAGTCTAGTACCAGGTTGGGTATCTTTTTTTTTTTTTTTTTGCATACTGTGGATTGAACCCAGGAGCATTCTACCTCCGGGGTACACCCCCAGTCCTATTTTTTATTCTTTATTTTGAAACAGGGGTCTCACTAAGTTGCAGAGGGCCTCACTGAATAGCTGAGGCTGGCCGCGAACCTGCGATCCTCCTGTCTCAGCCTCCCAAGTACTGGGATTACAAGCGTGCGCCACCACACCCGGCATCTTGCTGGAAGAAAGAAGGGAGCTGACTGGTGACCTTGAACCGGGACAGCCGCGGGGCACGTGGGGACCCTGGTTAGGGGAGGCAGGGCGCGGGCAGGGGCGCCATCCCATCTTCCCCCTGGCCTTCACCTGCGCTCTCGCCCCGCAGCATCAACCACGACCCCAGCCGCGTCCCCGCCGACCTGCCCGAGGCGCGGTGCCTGTGTCTGGGCTGCGTGAACCCCTTCACCATGCAGGAGGACCGCAGCATGGTGAGCGTGCCGGTGTTCAGCCAGGTGCCCGTGCGCCGCCGCCTCTGCCCGCCGCCGCCGCGCACCGGGCCCTGCCGCCAGCGCGCCGTCATGGAGACCATCGCCGTGGGCTGTACCTGCATCTTCTGAACCGCCCGGACCCAGGCCGCCCTCCCTGCACCCCCGCGCCAAGCCGGCTGATAAAAAGTAAACCTTGTCCTTTGTAAAGCAAGACTTTGGGTTTGCTCCTTGTGGCTCCGAAGCCAAAATGGGGATGGGGCTTGGGATCCCTGGGAGGCTGATTTCAGATCAGTATACAGGAGGATTCTCCATCACTCTGAGCCCTTCAACACTGAGATAAGCTAGTAAAATAGGCGGCATTCCCCGGTTGTGGTGACCCATGCCTGTAGTCCCAGAGGCTGAGACAAGAGGATCATAGGTTCGAGGCCAGTCTCAGCAACTTAGTGAGACCCTGTTTCAAAATAAAAAATAAAATAGGAGCCAGGCATGGTGGTGCACGCTTGTAATCCTGTAATCCCAGTACTTGGGAGGCTGAGACAGGAGGATTGCAGGTTGGAGGACAGCCTTGACAACCTAGGGAGACTCTCAGCAATCTAGTGAGACCCTGTTTCAAACTAAAAAATAAAATAGGGCCGAGGGTGTGGTTCAGAGGTGGAACTCCCCTGGGTTCAATCCCCAGTACCACCACCACCACCACCACAATAAAAACAAAACAAAACAAAACAAAACAAAACAAGCCGGGTGTGGTGGCGCACGCTTGTAATCCCAGTACTTGGGAGGCTGAAACTGGAGGATCCGGGTTCATGGTCAGCCTCAGCTACTTAGGCTCTCCGCAACTTAGTGAGACCCTGTTTCAAAATAAAGAATAAAAAATAGGGCTAGGAGTATAGCTCGGAGGTAGAATGCCCCTGGGTTCAATCCCCAGTACCACAAACAAAAACAAAAACAAAACAAACCCAAAAAACTAAGAAACATAAATGAAATAAAATAGGGCTGGGGGCATGGCTCAGAGGTAGAATACCCTTGGGTTCCAGAATTAACAAGAGCTAACTTTACCCAAGTAGCTTAAGGATCCTAGGAAGGGAACTTCTTTGAAGTGACGAGCTCTGGATGCTCAGTCGAGCTAGGGCTGAGCCTCGAGGATGCCGTGGAGCCCAGCCTTGCTCTGGGGATAGTAGATGGTCCACAGGTCTCCTTCATCTCTGAGGTTCTCTGCAGATCAGATTTAGGCCCAAAGAAGGGGCTCCAGGTTGCCAAAGACCAGGCTTGTGATGCCCTAAAATTGTCATGTGAGTACATATATATAGTTTTTTTTTTTCCTGGGCTGGGGAATCCCTGGATTTGAAGAGACACTCACGAGTTGAGAGGAGTCCATGTAGATCACTCTTTCATTCAGCGCTGTCCACAGGGCATCTGTTCAGATGGTTTGCTGATATATTAAGAAACTTTGTGGGTCATAAAAGGCAGTGTGTTCTGACTTATCCTAGAGCCCATGCTGGCTTTTGCCTCTTGATGCTAAATCTACGCTTCCCCCTTTAGCCTCTGGCAATTCAATCCTCCCCCCCGGCCCTCTAACCCCTGCAGCAAATCCCAACTCAGCTGTCCTAGCGTCTAAAAATACCCTCCCTCCTACAAGACAGCTGAGGGGTTCCGGCTATTTTCTGAGGGTAAGAATAGCTAGCACTTGAGAGTTAACTTCAGTGAAGGGCCACAGCCCGAGGGGGGAATACTTTCGTTGGCTGCTCTAGCTTCAGTGCTTAAAGCAGCCTCCGCGCTGGATGTTTTTAAGGGTCTAATTCATGAAAAACCAGCGGTTAGGTATGTGCCTGTCTGGGGTGGCAAGTAACTTACCTTTTTTGGTATTGTTCTAAAGTGGATACTGGTTAAAATTACCCCAGGATGCTTCGGCCTGGTTCCAGACACATGGAAAATAGACTATGTGCCAACCGTGCCCATCCCTTCTGCAGCCGCTTCTCCTCCCTCTGGGTTGCTCTTAGGCCACCAGACTGTTTCTCTCTCTCTCCCTCAATATATATATAGTGTGTGTGCTGGGGATCGAACCCAGGGCCTTACACATGCTAAGCACGTGCTCTACCACTGAACTCCACCAGTCCTATGCACTTCAGGTCTTAAGACTTCTGGCCCGCACAAAGGGTACAAACTTTGAAGGCCTTTTGGGGGAATAAGGGTGTGGGAAGGGTCGAGCTATAGGAGGGTTGCTTCTAGTCTGGGAGACCACAGGTATCCAGGGGTGTAGGGATGGGGGGGTCCCTTTTTCATAGTGAGAGGGGCTGTCCTCTACCAGAGCATCAGAAACACAGAGATGCCCAATAAAAACCCTTTTCTTCATCCGTGAAATGAGCAGAGGAGGGATTCAGGTATCTATGTTTTCTTTCTTTCTTTCTTTCTTTTTCTTTCTTTCTTTCTTTCTTTCTTTCTCTCTCTCTCTCTCTCTCTCTCTCTCTCTCTCTTTCTTTCTTTCTTT
>PVJS01026264.1:0-27148 GCA_004027185.1 Glis glis | reverse complement strand
AGAGAGAGAGAGAGAGAGAGAGAGAGAGAGAGAGAGAGAGAGCGCTGAGGCTGGCTGCAAACCCAGATCCTCCGGTCTCCGCCTCCCAAAGTACTGGGATTACAAGCGTGCGCCACCACACCCGGCTTATTTTTTTGGTTTCTTATTGGGGTGATTTTATTTTAATTAATGGACTTTAGTTTTCAGAACAGTTTTAGGCTTAATAGAAAAACTGAGCAGAAGGTACAGTGAGTTCTCACCTCCTTCCCTCCCCCAATCCTCTCTCCTAATACCCCCATTATTAACATTTTGCATTAATGTGGTACGCTTATTTCAATTGATGAACCAATAATGATTCATTACTATTAACTAATCTCTGTAATTTACATTAGTGCTCTTTGTATTGTACATTCCATGGTTTTGACAGATGTATGACATGTATTTACAGTATCATTCAAAATATGGTCACTGCCCTCTTAATATTTGATAATGGTGCCCCTAGAAATTACAACATGTATCCTTGATTCAGAAAAGTCTAAATTATTTCTTCTCACTCAGTACAAAGACTTCTATATTTTAAATCTCTACGTATTCAAACTCCACAAGATATGGTAATTCCAGGCTGGGCGTGGTGGCGCACGCTTGTAATCCCAGTACTTGGGAGGCTGAGACCGGAGGATCTGGGTTTGTAGCCAGCCTCAGCTACTTAGTGAGGCCCTTCACAACTTAGTGAGACCCAATTTCAAAATAAAGGATAAAAAATAGGGCCGGGGTGTAGCTCGGAGGTAGAATGCCCCTGGGTTCAATCCCCGGTACCGCAAAAAAAAAAAAAAGATATGGTAATTCCAAGTATACTAAAATTGCAAGTGAAAAAAATATCTTTCTCTTTCTCCTCAGGTACAGGAAATGATGAGAAAAAGAGACAAAATGTGAAACCTACAAAGAATGGATCTCTCTTCAGTATTGTTTCCAATCATCAGTGTCGATACTACGCTCTGTTTCCCACTCTGAAAAAGAAGGTTGTTGAATAGGCATTAGTGGTGACTCTCCTAAATGTTCTTATTTTTTAATTAAAAACACATAGGGTATATTTATAGAATTCACATAACAGTTATAGATATCTCTGGCTAAGCATACAAAAGGTAACGAATGTTATAATTATCCGTTGATGCTTCCATACTTATTCCCCAAAGCTACCTTAACAATTACAGTTCCCAAATCCCAAAGAGGATAGAAGACTATTAGCAATTAATATGTACTTCTCATAAGGAATAAAAATATATAATGCTTCCAGCTGTATACAAAATTTTAGTCAGAAAATAATTTATAACAGTACTTTAATTCTTTTAATAGAAGATTATTATTGGAAATCTCTCATATTTCTTAATGACTACAACAAATATTTACTGTTTTCCTTTTTATCACTGTCTGTTATATTCTGCCATTAATGCATGGGATTTAATCTTCTCTTCGGGGTAGCTCACTTCTAAAACTTGGACATGTTATACTACTCCGTACACACCTGTGGGTGAGGCAGAATGTCACTTCCTCATTACCTTTAACCCCTGAGGAGTATCTATATCATGTGGAATGTGTAACCAGTCCAACTGGTATTAACAGCAGTACGCTTTAACTTGGGTTATCTGATATGAGAGTATCTGCCCAGAAATCATTACTGAGATAATCATCTGATACTACTTTTGTGAGCTGAACCTTTCTTTTAATTTCTGTTTCAGCATTGAACCAGATTTGGTTCTTTATATTGTTTAATGGGTGACTTGGCATGACTATGTGGTTGCATTACAATGAATTAAGCTTCTGTTTGAATAAGTACACACAAACCCTACCATTTTGTATATCTGACCTTCATTAGTTATCTGCAAAGTGCGCATGTGCTCAGGCTCAATAAATGTTCTCCACTGAGACAGATAAGGCCTCGTCTGTTGGTTATGGGCCTGCTAAACTGGATGAAAGCTGATAAACTTGCACTGAACCTGTGGGAGAAGTTTGACTGACATAACTAAGGTCATAACTAACCAGCTGGTTGAACAAAATAGCCCAAAGAGTGAGGAGCCAATATAATCATTAGTGATTCAAAACTTCAATGTTATTAACAACATCTGAAACTAAGCGTTTAACTTAGTTCACTGGTGTTCAGCCCTAACGCAGACAGCTGTAGCAAGTTTCTTAAAGCAGAACACCCAAGAGCCGACCACACCAGCCATTTCACACCTTCCCCTTGGCCCTCTGGGCTCCCCTTCACAGCCGTCACTTTTGACCTTTCCTAATGAGGCAGTGGACCCGAGGGGATGGGCTTGCTGAGACCCATGGTCCTGTCTGAACATGCTTCTCTGAGGAGAGAAGGAAGGAATGGAGCCAGTGCTTCTCATGCAGTGACTCAGACTCTCCTGAGAGAGTCCTCTAGTGTAGAAGAGCAATCAGCTAAAATTCTAGAGTGGTCAGTCCTTAGTTCCTAAGTGGCAGGAAATACGCCAGCCAGGAGAAAACACCAACTGTTGAGAATCTGAGTGGAACTAGTTGTCAATAGAAAGGAGTCTCAGAATTGGCCCTTTTAGAGCAAAAAAGACAGAGAACATGAATGGCCATGTGGGTTAAAAATGGGGAATCAGCCAGGCGTGGTGGGGCACGCTTGTAATCCCAGTACTTGGGAGGCTGAGACCGGAGGATAGCAGGTTTGCAGCCAGCCTCAGCTACTTAGTGAGGCCCTCAGCAACTTAGAGTTATTCATAGAGATATAAGGTGTGAGTGTCTCAAGTATTGTTATGTAAGAAAATATATGGAAAAGCACCTAGAACAGCGACTGGCATCTGTTATCCCTAATTATTTTAGTGGTGTTATTATCAACAGTAGTAATATTGATTGTACCTGAACAGTCCTGATGACCCTCCCTTGCTCCACTCCCCAGTCACCCTGATTTCCTCACAGTAATAGAAAGTGAAACTACTAGATTTTCCCTGGGCCTACCCTCCCCCTCTTCCATTTAAAGAATCAATATAAGCCAGGCATGGTGGCGCATGCCTGTAATCCCAGTACTTGGGAGGCTGAGACAGGAAGATCACAGGTTTAAGCCCAGCAACTTACCAAGACCTTGTTTCAAAAAAGAAAAAAATTAGGTCTGGGGTATAGCTCAGAGGTAGAATGGGGTCAATCCCTAATGTACACACACACACACACACTCAATATGACATCATTGGTCATTAGAAAAATATAAATCAAACCCACAATGGGATATCACCTCACATTCACTAGGATGACTATAATAAAAAAGACAGACAATAAGTATTGGGGAGAATATGGAGAAATTGGAACCCTCATACACTGGTGAGAATGTAAAATGACCAGCTGCTTTGGAAAACAATTTTTCAGTTCCTCAAAAAGTTAAACATTGTGTTTTTATGTGACCCAGCAGGTTCACACCTAGGGTGTAGACCCAAGGGAAGTGAAAACATATTTCCACACAAAAACTTCTATAATAATGCTCACGGTGGCATTCATAACAACCCAAAAGTGGAAACAACCCAGACGTCCATCAACTGAGAAAACGATAAAAAATGTATTTTTTACAGGAAGATATTATTCGTCCTCAAAAAGGAAGGAAACCTGTCACGTGCTACAATATAGATGAAGCTTGCCGGGCGTGGTGGCGCACGCTTGTAATCCCAGTACTTTGGGAGGCGGAGACCGGAGGATCCCGGTTTGCGGCCAGCCTCAGCTCTCTCTCTCTCTCTCCTGTCTCTCTCTCTCTCTCTCTCTCTCTCTCTCTCTCTCCTTAGTGAGGCCCTCCGCAACTTCGTGAGACCCGGTTTCAAAATAAAGTATAAAAAATAGGGCCGGGGGTGTAGCGCGGAGGTAGAACGCCCCTGGGTTCAATCCCCGGTACCGCAAAAAAAAAAAAAAAAAAAATTAGATGAAGCCTGAGGGCATTATGCCAAAGAAAATAAGTCAAAAGATAACTATAATATGATCCCACGTACATTAGGTATCTAAAGCAGACAAATTAATAGAAACAGAAGGTAGAATGGTGGTTATCAGGGGCTGGGGGAGGGGGAAATGAAGGGTTTTTACTTTCTGTTTTACAAGATGGAAGAGTTGTAGAGATCTGTTTCATAGCAATGTGAATATACTTAATGCCACTAAATTGTAAAATCGAAATGGTTATGAGAGTAAGTTTCATGTGCTTTTTACCACAACCAAAATTTTAAATTCAAAATACAAAAAGTGATTTATCCATACAGTGGAATACTATTCAACGATAAAAATTAATATGGAGTACAGATACATAACTATGACATGGTTGAGCCTAGAAAATACTGTGCTAAGTAAAAGAAACCAGACACAAAAAGCCACATATATGATTTTGCTTATATTAAATGTCCAGAATAGGGCTATCCATAGAGACAGAAGTAGATCAGTGACTGTCAGGTTTTACAAGTGAGAAATAGGGAGTGACTGCTAATGAGCATGAGGTTTTCTTGGAGGGTGATGAAAATGTTCTGGATTTAGAGAGCATAGTAGCTGCACTACCACTGAATTATATACTACAGAAGGATGAATTTCCCAGGCTTGTTGGCGCACACCTGTAATCCCAGTACTTGGGAGGCTGAGACAGGAGGATCACAGGTTCAAGGACAGCCTTAGAAACATAGTGAGACTCTCAGCAACTTGGCGAGACTCTGCTTCAAAACAAAAAATAAAAAAGGGCTGGGGGTGTAGCTCAGAGGTAGAATGCCCCTTCAATCCCCAGTACCACCAAAAAAAGATGAATTTTATGCTATGAAAATTATATATCAATAAAGATATTTTTTTATTGGTTGGGGTTTGAACCCAGTATCTTGTGCATGCTAGGCAAGCTCTACCACTGAGCTACATCCCCAGCCCCCAATAACGCTATTTTATAAAAAAGATATGTGGAGGTTAATATTTTCAACTTTTACTTTATGATAGAGAAGAGAAAGGAAAATAGCTGTGAATTATCTTCCTATTTCCCTCATTCTTTACAAATTCCTTTGTTTCATTCTTTGGTCTCTTGTATATGCTTTATTATTTTTAAAATTAATCTCCTAATATTTCTTTTTTTTTGCGGTACCGGGGATTGAACCCAGGGGCGTTCTACCTCTGCGCTACACCCCCGGCCCTATTTTTTATACTCTATTTTGAAAACCGGGTCTCACGAAGTTGCGGAGGGCCTCACTAAGTAAAGAGAGAGAGAGAGAGAGAGAGAGAGAGCGAGAGAGAGAGAGAGAGAGAGAGCTGAGACTGGCCGCAAACCCAGATCCTCCGGTCTCCGCCTCCCAAAGTACTGGGATTACAAGCGTGCGCCACCACGCCCGGCTCCTACTATTTCTTGACTAGTAACCCATCATCAATTTTAGTCACTGGCTCTTCTCTGATTTTGTTTTCCTCTTATGTAACTAACCTCTATATTAACTCTATTCAAAGCCACTTGTTCTTGTGATATTTAAGTTGTGAGTGGGTAATTGTGTCTTTTGGTGTTTTTGTGCTCATTTGTGCCCAAACATATTTGTGGTGCGCAAGGGTGTGGATAAGTACTATTCCAGGTGGGTGTGTATCTGTGCTTCAATCTTTATTTCAGTTACTTGGGGGACTGGGCTGCAGCTCAGGGGTAGAGTGTTTGCCTAGTGCCCACAAGGCCCTGGTTCAATCTCCAGTGCTGCACAAGAGAAAAAGATTAATTGGGAACATTATAAGGACAGAACTCAGAATTGGGGTTGGTTTTTGTTTTTGTTTTGTGGTCTTCAGGATTAAACTCAGGGACATTCTATCTCCCAGCTACACCCCCAGCCCTTTTTATGTTTTGTTTTGAACCAGGGTTTTGCTAGGTTACTGAGAGTCTTGCTACATTGCTGAGGCTATTCTCAAACCTGTGATCCTCCTGTCTCAGCCTCCCAAATACTAGGATTATAGGTGTGCACCACCATGCCTGGCTAGAATTGTGTTTTGATGCGTGGCAAACAATATTAGTGTGCCTGTGTCTTGTTAGGCTCTCAAAAGACTTTTTTTTTACAGTGTTGGCAGCATTTATAATAGGCTAACCCCAGACAGAAAGTGCAGATGTGGCCCATTATTGTGAGCAGCTAGGACTCCAATAGGCAAAGTTCAATTGTCTGCTTAATTCTATTTTAACTTTTTCAAGAAAAAACACTCCTCGAATTCCACTAAAATTACAGCCAAGGTTCACAAAAGAGAGTAAATCTACTATTATACTAAAAGTAAGAGGGAGAGAGACCAGAGAGTTTTATGATTTCTGAAAATAGAAAGCAGAGAGGATAGTGATGATAGATCAACCAGGGCAGAATCTGTGGGGCTGAGAACCCTCAGAGAGGCTGAGGGGAAGGAAAAGATTTTTCTTCCAGATAAAGCCTCAGAGAGCTTCAAACTCAGGGATGGCAGGTACAGAGGAAAGACTCTTGTGACGTTTACAATTGTTTTAGTCACTGTGGTAGGTGACCAGCCACACCTGGTCATCACCAAAACTACCCCACCTACGAATCACTCATGTCGATAAATTACATGTCCAGGAATGACACTGAACCTGGAGAGTTTCATAGGGAAGATTTGTGCCAAACCTTTATAAGAAAAAATGGGGATGATTGTCCAACCACACAATTGTCCAACTATACATTGGTCAAATAAATTGTGGCACATCCATGCAATGAAATTCTGTCCAGCCAATTCATGTTGCTGCTGTTGTTTATTTGGATGAGTATAACTGGATCTACCCCATATCATATAACAGTAGACAGATACGCAAATGACATATATGTAAAAAGAGAGTCAAATAGACAAACTGAAAGAAATAGAAAAAACTAGGTGAATATGAAATCATCTTGAGTTGGAAAGCCTTTCTAAGAATAATGCTAAGGGCAAAAATCATTAAGGAAAATATATAATTGACATGAAAAAAGTGTGGAAAAGTTAGAAAAGGAACTGATTAAGAGTAATAGTTGCAATATATACAGTATGTCAATATCCTAAATATGTAACAAGTTCCTACAAATCAATTTTTTGAACTATATATACTCGTAATTAAAGAGGGCCAAGAACATGAATGGGACACTTATTGAAGAAAACATGTAAATAACCAAAGAAATAGAAATTAAAACAAAAATTATTTTGTAGACAAAGTTTTTTTATTTGTTTTTGTTTGTTTTGTTTTGGTACTGGGGGTTGAACCCAGGGGCATTCTACCTCCAAGCTACACCCCCAGCCCTTTTTATTTTTTATTTTGAAACAGGGTCTTGCTAAGTTGCTGAGGCTGGCCTCAAACCTGTGTTCATGAATTCTAGCCTGTCTATTCTATTCCTGCCTCAGTCTCCCAAGTACTAGGATTACAGGTGTGCACCACTGCACTCGACTAGACAATGTTGTTTTTATTTTTTAAGATGGTACCTAAAGTGCAAAGAACTTTCTTATACTGTTGTTACACTTTCTTACACTATACATTCTATAGCCTCTCTAAAATGCAGTTTGACCACACGAATCAAAAAAAACTTTAAAATAAGTGTGCCCATTAGTTAGAAATTCTAATTCTAGAAATTTGTACTAAGGAAATAATGAATGTGTTTAAATTTTTATGTATATTTTCTACACACTATTACAGTATGGAAAATTTTTAAATAACCTGAATTTTCAATGAGAGGGACTCAAATACATAATAACCTATTCATATTGTGGGATACGACACATTTATTAAAACCAGGTTGTAAATAATCACATAGGGAAATAGCACCATACTGTTAAGTGAGAATAATAGTTTAGAAGACAGTAAATAAGTATGATTCCAAGTATGTGGGGGAAATGCAAAGAAGATAGGAACTGTCGTGGGAGTGTGGGGTGGGGTGGGGTGAGGGAATTGTTCATTTTATTCATGCTAGAATTCATGACAGATAGCAGCCTCTCAAACAGTTTCTGGATGGATGACTCTACACCCAGACGTCCATCGTGTTTACCACTGGGTAAGGAAATAGAGGTGATCATAGTCCATAATAGATATACTATTGTTATCGCAATAAAATGATGAATGTTATTTTAAAAGCAGAGAAGAACTTAGGGCACTCCTTGAGAGCTGGAGATACCTTCAGATAACTGGCGCTTTGGTCATACCCTTTTGGCTCCTCTCAAGCATTACTTAGTCCCGCGATTCCCACCCCGCCCCACCCCACCCCAGGACTGACTAGAACCACTTCACAGCAAACTTCCCAAATCAGAAATTCATTTATTCGTTCAAAACTAGCTTGGGTGAGGTGGCAAGGGCAGAAAACAGAAGACAACAAATAATACCAGATCTTGATTCCTTTTAGGAGGGAAGTAAAACAAGGTGACGTGGGAGAAAGTAACTGGAGTGGAGAGGACAGGGTACTTCAGGTACTTTGGGGCAATCAGGAAATGCTTCTCAGCAGAGTTGAAATGGAGCTGCACCTGAAGAGAAATGAGGAGTCAGCCCTGGCAGCCCTGGGAGGAAGGGTTTCCACTAAGAACAGCAAACGCAAAGCCGCATGGTTGGAGCACACATCGGGTGAAAGTAGTGCTGTGTGGGCAACTTAGAAGCCACAGTATGGTGCTTAGACCTTGTGCTGAATACAAAGGAAGCCACCAGACTGTTTAAAAAGAACAGCAACTAAGTCTGACTTATGTTCTTAAAAGTTCTCTGAACATTACTGATTAAAGAGTGGATTTAAACTGCATCACAGAATCTTCCACACCCAATATCTAACAAAAGAAAAACATTTTATTTTTTATTTTATTTTATTGGCACTGGGGATTGAACCCAGGGTCATTCTACCTCCGAACCACACCCCCAGCCCTATTTTAATTTTTTTATTTTTGAAACAGGTTCTCACTAAGTTGCTGAGGGTCTTGCTAAGTCGCTGAGGCTGGCTGTGGACCTGCAGTCCTCCTGTTTCAGCCTCCCAAGCACTGGGATTACAGGTGTGCACCACCATGCCCAGCTAGAGAAACTTTTTTTTTTTTTTGCAGTACCGGGGATTGAACCCAAGGGCATTCTACCTCCGGGCTACACCCCCAGCCCTATATTTTTATTTCCTTATTTGAAAACAGGGTCTAAGTTGCGGAGGGTCTCACTAAATAGCTGAGGCTGGCCACGAACCTGCGATTCTCCTGTACTGGGATTACAAGCGTGTTCTACCATGCCTGGCTTAAGAGAAACTTTTTAAAAATCAAAGCTGTACATATTTTGCAAATACCAAATTAAGAGAACAAAACTGGTGGCCAACAAAAAAAAAAGTTTCCACCCAGTACTTGGGAAGCTGAGACAAGAGGATCGCAGGTTAATTTAGCAAGACCCTGTTTCAAAATAAAAATAAAATGGGGCTTGGGATGTATCTCACAGGTAGAATGTCACTGGGGTTCAGTCCCCAATGCCAAAAATAAAAGTTTCCAGGGGGAAAACAGAAACACTGCTGTGTTTATAAGAAAACAAAAACCTAGAACACATACCATTACCCTAAAATCCAGGGTTGTTTTATTTTTGAATTTCTAATCAGGCAGTGGAGTGAGGCTGACTCCTCCTAAGGAAGTGCAGTTCCAGAGCTAGACTCAGAATGAGAGCTGGACCCAAGGCCTGGAGTCTTCCAACATGACTATTCAGGCCAAGGAGCAGACAACAATGGGGAGTAAGAAGAGGAGGCAGAGAAATGGGAGAAGCACAAAGAGAATATGATATTATAGAAGCCAATAGGGAAGAATTACAAGCAGGGTGGAGTAGTCAGCTGTATCCGTTGCTGCTGAGTGACTGAATAAATGGAGACAAAGAACTCCATTTATTCAACTCAGAAAAATAGAGGTTGTAATTTGACAAGCAGTTTCGATGGAGTGGTGAGGACAGAGGTGAGAATGGATTTGGTTAAGGATTTATAGTGTCCAGTAGATAAAAACAAACCAGTCGCCTAGGAAAAGTGTAATCATTCCAGATGCTGAGACCAGAGATGCTTTCTCTTGGAACCACTTAGACCCAAATGTAAGGTTATACACAGCATCCTCAACTATATCTCTGCAATAAACACAAGTGACATTAAAATGCCCCATAATATTGGACACTGGAGGTATTCTAGAGAGTTTTCTTCATTGGGTGAAAAAATGGGCTAAGTGATTATTTTATTGGAATATAGTTATTCCATATAATGATTCCATATAACTGTAAATGATCATTGAAATGAGCTATAATCCCCTCCTATTGTAAATGTCTATTAATATGGAGCTATCCCTTTCCTGGAAACAGTCTAGATGGGCCTTAAGAAGTTTTCTATAGCAGCCGTAATCTAAACATATGAACTGAGTTAACCATTTATCATCTCCAGGAGCTGAAGGGAATGTAGAGATGTCAATTGACTTTGAAAGGACTGCTGAGTAAGAGAGAAAACCCATTAAAGGTCAAAAAACCTAAATTTATACACTTCAGAAAAATTTGCAAGGAAAGTCAAAACCAGCTGGAGAAAAGGCAATTTTCAGAGGCCCTAGAGAACTGGATGGACGGGGACACTTCAAGCACAATGTATGCGCGTTTGACTTGGTTATTTTTAATATAAAAGCTGAGCTCTGGTAGTGACCTTTCTGCAGGGAGCCTGAGTGCTCTGGTGGACCTATTCTTGAGCAGTTTGCAGAAGATGGCCTCTTAACCAACCTAGGAATAATATTCTACTCGCTATTAATCTTATTTATCTCATTAAGCATAGAAAAAATCACACTCATGATTCAAAATTTCAGTACAATTTAAAGAGTTATACTGATCATCAAACTACACTCAAACAGTAAGAATACAGGCTGTGAAGACAGGCCAACAGGGGTCATTACCACCAAAAACCTCTGGGGGCAGTTAACATCCTCAATTTTCAGTTCCCTCATCTGTAAAGTGAGGGGAATAAGAGAATATTCCTCACAGGACTGTTGGAAAGAGTGAATTTGATAGTATCTGGAACTTTAAGCAAGTACTGAAGACATGCTAGACAACATTATGCTTTGAGAAGTCTTCTTCCTGAAGTTAGAGACTAGAGAGAGCAAGAGGCATTAAATAACACACATTCCTAATTTAGAGACCTTCCAGAAAGGGAGCCAGCCACTGTCCCACCCAGTCTGTACTGCAATGGCCTCCCTCCTTCATAAGAAAGTGGATTGGAAGTGAGGGGTCTGTTTAGAGTATACAATGTTCATGGAGATAAACACGCCAGCAGTTTCTTGCTTCACAAATGAGACTGAAACTGGGTGTGGTGGCACATGCTTATAATCCCAGTACCTGGGAGCCTGAAACAGGAGGATTACAGGTTTGAGACCAGCCTCAGTAACAGCGAGACCCTGTTTCAAAATAAAAAATAAAATTGGGCTGGAGGTATAGCTCAGAGGTAGAATGACCCTGAGTTCAATCCCCAGTACCAAAAAAAAAAAAAACTGTGATTGAAAATGTCGAGGGTGTGTATAGGACCAATATCTTTTATCCCAGTTAGATAGCACAGTAGTCTCCAGGTTTGCTAACATGCCTTGGAACGACTACAGAGAAGGGAAAATGTTGTCAGGAGATGGAGCGGAGGCATGGCCGGGCAGCAAGGGGCAGTCATTCCCCCACAGAGCCAGGCTCCTGAGAGGTGCGGAAGATGGATCCAGCTTGAGAACGGGAATGTGTGGGCGTGGGGAGAGACTGAGCACAGACTGGCTACAAACCAATGACGGGGCGGAGAGCCCTCTGCTGAGAACACTCCTCAGCCAGGCCTGGACACCAACAGAGAGGGACAGAGGCCTCTCCTGGCCCAGTCACACAGGATGACGACATGCTTTCCCTTTCAGAGGAGTACAAACAGGGAATTGGGAAGAGGCTAATAGAGAGAAAGCCTGCTCTCCTCTCTCATCCTCCCAAACCACCGGAGTTTCCAGTTTAAATTGTGGTGAGAGGAAGAAAATATCTAAGTCTTTCTAACGGAATTGAGATTTTTTTTGTAATGATAATTCACCGATGAATTTTGAAATCAAGTTAAGATGTGATTAAAGGAGTCACCTAGCCAGAGGGAAAGGAAAGATTAGAGAATTAGAAATCAATTATTGGAAAAAATAAACCTGTCATACATTGAGGGCTCGAAATTAATTTTTTATCTGAAAACGAATCTCCCTTTTCCTAGCTCGTCTCTTGTCTTTGGCTAATGGGTTTTGTGTTTACATGATCTGTTTTGAAAAGAATTCCAAATCTTTTCATTTTCTTCCCACATAGTGCTAGTAATAGAACATAAAATGCCTAAAACGTGAATGGAAGCATATGTCCTCCTTTGCGTCTTGCTACTTGCTACTTTGGCACAAAATTTCCAAAAGAGCACATGTTCTTCATAACTTACAAGTTTTTCTTTTTATAATTGTAATATAGATCCTTTGTAAGTATAAGAACTGCAGAAAAGAATATTTAAGCAGTCTATATTTTACCACCTAGATATATCCCTATTAATATTTGCTGTACATTCTTTCTTTCAAAATCATATAAGGACACACTTTAAAAAAAATAAGGTGTCAGCCGGGCGTGGTGGCGCACGCTTGTAATCCCAGTACTTTGGGAGGCGGAGACCGGAGGATCCGGGTTCGCGGCCAGCCTCAGCTCTCTCGTTCTCTCTCTCTCCCTGTCTCTCTGTCTCTCTGCCTCTCTGTCTCTCTGTCTCTCTCTCTACTTAGTGAGGCCCTCTGCAACTTCGTGAGACACGGTTTCAAAATAAAGTATAAAAAAAATAGGGCTGGGGGTGTAGCGCGGAGGTAGAACACCCCTGCGTTCAATCCCCGGTACCGCAAAAAATAAATAAATAAATAAAAATAAGGTGTCAACTCACAGAAAGTATTTTGTAAACTTTTCTTTCATCTTTAGTACCTAAAAGACTGTCTGGGATATCATAAGTTTCAATAAATATTTGTTGAATAAATAACTCATTTCCATAACATTACATGTTTTCCTGTGGCATAGAATCATTGTGTGAATATCATAATTTATCTAATGGGCCCTGGAGAGCTGAAGAGGAATAAGACACTGTGGTGGACCCAGAGATGCCCCCGCAGTCCCCCTGAAAGGAGGACTTGCTGCCTAGTGGCTGGGAGCACGGGAGCCCGCCGTTGTCAGCCCCTTCAGAATTGCCTCAGCTACTGAAAGCCACCTTCCCCGGGTGACCCCTACCTAAGGACAGATCATGGAGGAGCCCAGAGTAGAATTCTCACAGGCCATCTTCCTCCAGAGGTCCCCAGGGGTTGCCTGAGTCTGTCCCACATATATTGCAACTTGCCTTCTCTCTGTCCTGTCCTGTTTCTTCCCTCTCTCTCCCATGGGTGCTAATCTCAGGGCACTCCTTAATAAACATACTGCACAGTAAACAGGGTGTGGCAGTGCACACCTGTAATCCCACTTACTTACAAGACTGAGACAGGAGGATTGCAGTTCCAGGACAGCCTCAGCAAGTAGTGAGACTCTCAGCCACCTAGTGAGACCCTGTTTCAAAATAAAAATATAACCGAACTGGGGGTGTAACTTATAGGTAGAATGCCCCTGGGTTCAATCCCCAGTACCACAGAAGAAAATGAAAAAGCATACTACACACTAAATTCCATCTCAGAGTCTGCTCCTGGAGAACCCAAGTGTAACAGAGTTGATTCTGACTCTCAAGGAACTTCCGAGTCTACTGATTAAAGTATTCAGTAAATTCTAACAGGACTACCTTTACATATCCCTAAGACCAGGTTAAATTAGCCATGGTGCAGTATTCCATGATATGCTATATACCCATTAAAAGTAATATTCTTAGCAGGGCATGGTGGCACACACCCGTAATCCCAGTACTTGGGAGGCTGAGACAGGAGGATGGCAGGTTTGCGGCCAGCCTCAGCAACTTAGTTAGGCCCTCCGCAAATGTTCTCACCGTGTTTCAAAATAAAGAATAAAATGGGGCTAGGAGTGTAGCTCAGAGGTAGAATGTCCCTGGGTTCAATCCCCAGTACCACAAAATAAATAATACATTAATAAATAGATAATAAATAAATAAATAATAAAAAAGGGCTGGGGCGTAGCTTGGAGGTAGAATGCCTCTGGGTTCAATGCCTTCAGCAACCCCCCTCCCAGAAGTAATATCCTTGGAGCTGTGTATGGTGGCTGCAGAATAAAGGAAGAGATGAAGGGAAGAAAAAGGAAGGGTGGTGTTGGACATGATCAGAGAATCCCTTGAGCCCTTCTCTTTGCCTGAATTATTTCCAATCTGTGTGCAGATAGACCTCTTGCTCCTTATTAGTCGTTGGAGCACCACAGTACGAACAATACTTGGGAATCACTATGTCCATAGTATCTAGGTCCACTATAGCATGTGCAAGTCCCGAGAGGCTGAAACTTGGGCATGACCCCTGAACAGACAAAATTATGAGAAGCGAGGACTCACGGGCCTTTCAATACACAAAGGCAGACGTCATGATCAAATCACACTCACAAAAGCAAATCGAATGCAAGTGCAAACAAACACCCCGGGTTTGTATTCAAGGAATAAAGTGCAGACTTGGGAGGAAGCCGACTGCGGGGCCAGCCCTGCCGAGGTGCAGGTGCATCCAGCGGTCAGAGCGCACATTCCGAGGTAACCGACTCCATCCATCAGCCGAGCTTCCTGTTCCTCCCGATGCTGCCAGGCAGGTTCAGGCAGAGCCAGGGTCTGCCCAGCGAGATGCCTCCTCCCCACCACTGACGCGCCCTCCCCGGGACGGGGGTTGAAAGCATCCCTGCCTGCAGGGTAGAAAAGCGCCCTGCGCTGCGCTGCGCTGCGGGCCGAGGCCGAGTGGGCGGGCTGCGCCGGGAGGCGGCGGCGGTGAGTACCCCGAGCTGAGCTCTGTCTCCACTGTCGGGCCGCTCTCCCGGGCTAGCGGACTGGGAAGGGAAGGGAAGAGGGCAGGAGTTGCATTCTCGTTTAATAGAGACTCACTTTTTGTAATTTAGGATATTGTAACCGTTCCATCCGCTTTGACTCTGAACTGTATAAATAGCTTTCTTAAAAACCTTTGAGCCTGGCGCGGTTGGGAGGCTGAGACAGAAGGACCGCAGGTTCGAGGCCAGCCTCAGCAATTTAGAGAGACCCTCAGCAACTTACCGAGACCCCGTTTCAAAATAAAAGGGGGGGGGGCTGGGGTGTAGCTCGGAGGTAGACTGCCCCCCCCATAAAAACCAAAACTTTGATATCGTTGTCCCGTAGAAATGAGAAGAATTCTGGAGGTTGTTCTTCTGATTCCAGCCTCAAATTTCCTCCACAGAAAGACCCAGAAACATCCCAAATCCCTGGGGACCCCCTAGATGATCTGATTAAATCTCAAATGGTCAGGTGCCTTGGTAGATAGCCCCCCTACCACCACCACCACCTCCTGCAGTCAGAACATTTAAGGAATTTCAAGTTAATTTTGCTCTTAATTGTATGTCCTTAGCCTAGGAGAGAGGAAGTTTCCTGATCTTCTTGTCAGAAATTATTTGGTCTTGCCAACTCTTAATGGGATTTGTGAGGCAATTTATTCATGGTTTTTCTCTGCAAACAGTTCTGCTTAATAAATGTGTCAGTTGAAATAAGTCAACAAATTAGCTTTATCTGAACAATGTTATTTTTACATAATTTGTTTTTACTCTTCGCCAAATAGTTGATCCACCAGAATCCACAGGTCCTAAATATAATTTTTTGTTCTGACGTCATTTTTACACAAAATACAAATCATTTCAAATAATGCTAGTATTATTTTATGTTTATAAGCCTAAAACCCCACTTCTAACTAGCTTTAAAGATTTTTAAGACATTTAAGAGTTTTTATTAATTAATTTTAATTGTCCTTTTTTAATTGAAGCCAAGGTTTATTTACCATTTCTTGACTGAATAGAACTGATAAACACAACAGGAAAGAAGTCACTTAGGTTTTATGTATATACATATTTCAGTTATATGTAAGACTTAGGTTATATAGTTTTCAAACTTTGTGAGGAAATAGTTTTTCTTTTCATTGGTCTCAAAGAGGAAAAAAATTTATTTTGTTTTCTGCTTATAACAGATGGATTTGTTTTCTAATAAAATAGGCTTAAAAATCAACTATTAAAAAAACCTACCATAGACTTTTGGATACAAAGGGGACCTTAGGCATCACTTAGTCAAGAAAAACAAAGGAAATGTCAGAATTTCCTTTTTGCGATCCTGCTTACATTCTGAACCAGAGCAAACACCCATCAGCCCTAGAATCGGCTGTACCCTGCTGTGATCTGCGCCTGATGGCCACGCAGGCTGCCCACAAACCTGAAGGACCACCATCGCCTAAGTGGGACAGAGACCACATTGGTGAAGAGGTGCCCGACTCACCTCCCCTAGGAATCTCCACCATATTTCTGCCGTGGGCCTGGGCATCCCACCTGGCACTTTCCACACCTGTGGTCACCTGCACCATGGCTTACGTCTTAGTCCTTGATTTCAGATGGGTGGAGGACTGCGATCATCACAGGGAGCACCAGGAGTCTAGAGCAGGGCCATCCACTCGAACTTTCTTTGACAATGGAAATGTTCTAGATAATAGCCACTAACCACATGTGGCTGTGGAGTGCCAAAGCAACTAAGAAAATGAATTTTTACTTTTATTGAATTGAATTCATTTGACTTTAAATAGCTGCATGTAGCTACTAGCTACCATACTGGTCAATACAAGTTGAGAATGTTAAAGCAAAAAAAAAAAAAAAGATGTTGATGGATACTGTGAGCTGTGGGTGTCACAGCCACGGGAATAAGCTCCTCTTTACATCATTGCCAGGGACTCACCCTATTAAGCAGACTATCAATTGTCCTGAAATCTCCACACCTATCTTTGTATTCTAAGTCATACATTTGTCTGCCCTTGTCCTGGGCTTCAGGGTCAGGGTTAAGGCAACAGCATACATGTTCCTTTTTTCTCACTCTCCTAGTTCTCTTTTATTTATGTACTTATTTTTTCTTTTGTTAACCCAGATTTCTCTAGCATGAGTAGAGTCTGAGGTGTGGTTTGTCTGTTCTCTGGGGCGACAAACTTGGGTGAGGAAAAGAGGTACTGAACCAGAAAGAGTGAGCTCATGCTTGGTGGGTGAGTCTCACTTATTTCTCTTCTGCTTTGAAAACTTGGTTTGTTTAGTGAGCAATTGTTTTGAGACCCATTCAATGTGTCTGGAAACATCAGCACTCTGGATATGAATAACTTTTTAAGAAAAAAAAAAACAAACTGAGTGAAAGCACAAGAAAAATATCTCCAGCCTTTAAACGTCCGCACTTCTGGAGGCAAAGGAACTCCCAGGGTGCTGAGCAGTTTGAGTGCCTGGCGCCGGGTCACTGGAAGTGACCCACAGGGCGGGGCTCGCGGGGCTGCTCCTTGGTGTGGGAAACCTTGAAGGTGAGTTGCTCACTTCAGTTATGACAATATCGTTTCTAAAGTGGACAATCGCTTCTCTGCTCTCACCCGCTGCCACTTCCCACTTTTTAACTCATCTCATCCCATTTTTGCATTGCTAGTCCTGTCAGGTAGAGAAACCCAACATACAGAGGGAAGCTTTGCCTCGGTAACATGGGGAAGTTCAGAAGACCATATGCCCGTGGGCTAAAAGGGAAGGCAGGAAGGGAGGCCGCATCACATGGGCGGGAGTCAGTCTCTGTCCGCAGAGGCAGACAGACCCATGCCCCTCATCTTGAGTTTGGGGTTTGTCCTTTTAGGATCTGCCTTCTGCATGGGTCTCTCCTTCTCTTGGTGTCTTCCCTCTCCCTCTGAAAAACCACTGTGAGGAGGGATCTGATAGAATCATCCACAAGGAGGCATTGACAGTGATGGCTGATGAGGCTTGGTGTGCCTCTTTTCTGTGTATTTGTATTTTAATCAGGATCGAAGGAATGATTCTGTCACTGTGGCATTTCAGAAATTAGGATGGAATAGCCAGGCGTGGTGGCACAGGTAATCCCAGTACTTGGGAGGCGAGACAGGAGGATCACAGGTTCGCAGCCAGCCTCAGCTACTTAGTGAAGCCCTCCGCAACTTAGACCCTGTTTCAAAATAAAGAATAAAAGATAGGGCTGGGGGTGTAGCTAGGAGGTAGAATGCCCCTGGGTTCAATCCCTAGTACCACAAAAAAAAAAAAGGAAAAGAAAAGAAATTAGATGAAGAGTAAGGAAGACTTTTGAGTAGAGGGAGAAGAGAGAAGGCTTTTTCCCTGCCAGCTTTGTTGCCATGACTCCCTTGATGGCTTAACTTGTGAGATAAAAGGCAAGATCAAGGTCAGGGCTGGGGCGTTCTCTCTCTCTCTCTCTCTCTCTCTCTCTCTCCCCCCCCCCTCTCTGGAAGTAGGAATTGAGCCCAAGACTGTTCTACCTCTGAACTACATCCCCCAGCCCTATTTTATTTTTATTTTGATATAGGGTCTTAGTAAATTGCCAAGGCTGGCCTTAAAACAGTGATCCTCCTGTTTTAGCCTCCCGAGTACTGGGATTACAGGTGCGTGCCACCATGCCTGGCTTAGTTTCTCTTAATTTTTTTTGAGGTACTAGGGATTGAACCCAGGGGCAGTCTACCTCCGAGCTACACCCCCAGCCCTATTTTTATTCTTTATTTTGAAACAGGGTCTCATTAAGTTGTGGAGGGCCTCACTAAGTAGCTGAGGCTGGATGCGAATCTGTGATCCTCCTGTCTCAGCCTCCCAAGTACTGGGATTACAAGCGTGCGCCACCACACCCAGCAGAGTTTCTCTTAATTTTAACGAATCATAAATAGAAAGAAGAAAGAGCTGGACATGGTGGTACATGCCTGTAATCCCAGTACTTGGGAGGCTGAGACAGGAGGATCACAGGTTTGAGGCCAGCCTCAGCAATTTAGCAAGACTCTCAACAACTCAGTGAGGGTCAAACAACTCCTGTTTCAAGAGTAAAAAGTAGTAAGTGTAGGGAAAATGGAGGGTGTAGCTCAGAGGTAGAATGCCCCTGGGTTCAACCTGAGAAGAAGGAGGAGCAGTAGGACGTGACCACAGCTGGTAGCATAGGAGAAAAGATTAGTGACATACTTAATCCAAGGTTAGTTTAAGAGTCAGGAGACCTGGACTTGAATCTGGACTCTAATAGTGAACATCAGTGATCTAGAATGAGCCTCTTCTACTCTGAGCCTTGGTTTCTCATGTGTACAATGAGGGCACTGGCTATAAAGTCAAGTTTGCAGCCACAGTTGATCGTCTGCCATGCCATGAATGGGCACATGGCCACTAATGGCTCTGGAATACATGACACCTTAATTCTGCCCTAATTACAGGTTCTTCATAAAACCTAATTAGGTTCTTAGTAAAACACAAAATACCAAGAGTGTAGTCATTTACTTCTTGGTATGACATTCAATCTGAAAGTTTATAATTTTGCTTTTTTAATATAATTCTTTGTCAAATTGGCTTCTTAGTGTACAGCAATCAATTTGTTTGTGGGTTCAGAATAACTTGCTAAACAAGCTTGGGTAAAGAAAAGACATACCAAAGTACCAGGCCAGGTTGCTGTGGCCGGAGATGATAGGGAAGAAAAGCCAAACACAGATGTCCACAGAACAGGACATGATACAAGTCCCCTGGAGAGCTATTTGGCAAAGACAGAGAGAAGGGGATAGGGAAGGAAGGATTGTTCTGGATAAGGGCAGTAGAAAAGGTTTTTCAATTGGACTCCAAAAGATAGCAAAGTGTTCAATAAGAAGAAGTGGGAGAAGGGACTTCAAAGGGAGGACCAATCTGAGCTCAACCAGGGGGCACGCCCAGGACACCCAGGGGAGCGGGCAGGACGTTTGGAACTGGCTGGGACTGTCTTGACCGCAGCTAAGGAGGTCATAAGTTATCTCTTAGGTCGTCCAGTCTCTCTTTCACAGACTAGAAGAATGAGGTGGTCAGGTGTGACCACATACTATAGAAACAGGGGAAGGGAAGTCATTGGTCTGTCTCCAAGAACTGCAAAGGCAAGACATTCTCAAGTTCAAATGCAACAAAATAGGATGGGAGCAAATCTGGATTTGAAGAGACTGGGCAGCCACAGAGAGTGGGTGGACAAGTGACGTCACTGGGCAGTAGAAAGTGAGAAGGAGCCAGTGGCTGGGTTTGCGGGTGAGCAGAAGTCTCCCCGACTCTACTTTGAGGTTCCGCTACAGGGAGCCCTCAGAACGGTGTAAACAGAGGAGTGATAGATTTTCAGAGCTGTGGTTTAGCACAGTGGATCTCAAGATGGATTAAGTGGCTGGCACTTCAATGGCTTATCTTTGTGGAACACTAAAAAGTGTTGATTTGCTAAATTTAAAATAATGAAGTAGATCATTTGGGCCTACATTTGTACTATAAACTAGATTGTAATATATACCAGGAGTAATGGCACCCAAGATGTAAGAAAATTTATGAGAGGGAAATGCTTAAAATCGTAAGTGTGTGTGTGTGTGTGTGTGTGTGTGTGTGTGTGTGTGTGTGGTGTGTTACTGGGGATTGAACCCAGGAGCATTGTACCTCTGAACAACACCCCCAGCCCTATTTTATTTATTGGAAACAGGGTCTCACTAAGTTGCTGAGAGCCTCGTTAAGTTGCTGCACCTGGCTTCAAACCTGGGATCCTCCTGTCTCAGCCTCCCTCCCAAGTACTGAAATTACAAGTGTCCACCATCAGGGCCCACTCTAAAATCACAAATTCTGATAAGCAACTTTTCTTTAAATTAGGGAATGGCTGCAATAATTCAATTTTGCCTTGAAAGCATATTGTCACAGTAGATAGAATTCCCGTGCTCTATAGGGTTATTTGAGAACTTCTACTTTAGAAAATTTATTCTGGAAGCACTGTGTGGAATGGAGACAGTTGTTGGATTCATCTGAGCCAGAAGTTAACAGCTGGCAGTGAGAATTAGAAGAAAGTAGCAAAATGTCTCAGGGGATAACAGAAAATGATCATTTTTGCTTCTACTGAAAATATAAATCAATGCAAATCAGGAGGGTGGATTAGTCAAGGTTCTCCAATAAGATGGATGGATGGATGGATGGATGGATGGATGGATGGATGGATACATGGATGGATGAATGGATGGATGGATAGATACATGGATGGATGGATATAGATATCATGAGATCTATCTTAAGGAACTGGCTCGTATGATTCTGGGGACTGTTACCTCTGAAATCTATACAGCAGATCAGCAACTTGAGAATTCAGGAAGAGTTGATGTTGCAGTCTTAAATCTGAAATCTGCAGATTGAAAACACAGACAGACCTATGTTGCAGTCTTGGAAAAGAATTGCTTCTTCTTCAGGGAACGTCAGTGTCTGGTCCTAAGGCATCATTTGATTGGAGGAACCCTGCCCCCAAGGTATGGAGAGTAATCTACTTTACTCAAAGTCTACTAACTTAAATGGTAATCATATCTAAAAAAATATCTTCATAGCAATACCTAGACTGATATGTGACCCAGAAACTGGGCACTATGTCCTAGCCAAGTTGCGGCATAAAATTAACCATTGCAGGCATTCATTACAATACCTCCTTATCAGGCAGCAAAGGCAAAACTCAAGAGCAGGACTTCCGCCAGGCCTAGAGAGCAGGTTCACTCTGTGTGGAGGAGTGCCCATTCCCCCTCCCTTTTCTTCTTTCTCCAACCAGTCTTCTCTGGAAAGGTCAACAAATTCATAATATTTTTTTGAGGTACCAGGGATTGAACCCAGGGGTGTTCTACCTCCGCGCTACACCCCCGGCCCTATTTTTTATACTTTATTTTGAAACCAGGTCTCACGAAGTTGCAGAGGGCCTCACTAAGTAGAGAGAAAGAGAGAAAGACAGGGAGAGAGAGAGAGACAGAGAGAGAGAACTGAGGCTGGCCGCGAACCCGGATCCTCTGGTCTCCGCCTCCCAAAGTACTGGGATTACAAGCATGCGCCACCACGCCCGGCTCATAATATTTTTTTTTAAAAAATAGCTACCAGTGTGGAAGTTCATCAAAGTATGTACGTATGTATGTATGTATTTATTGTGGTACCGGGTATCGAACCCAGGGGTATTCTACCTCTGACCTATACCCCCAGCCCTTTTTATTTTTTATTTTGAAACAGGTTCTCACTAGGTTGCTGAGGCTGGTCTTGAATCCACAATCCTCCTGTCTCAGCCTCCCAAATACTGGGATTAGAGGGGTGTACCACTACACCCAGCTGAAGTTTTTATTCTTTAACCTAAAAAGTTCATTATCTGCTGGGCATGGTGGTGCACGCTTGTAATCCCAGTACTTGGGAGGCTGAGACTGGAGGATCCAGGTTCACGGCCAGCCTCAGCTACTTAGTGAGGCCCTCCGCAACTTAGTGAGACCCCATTTCAAAATAAAGAACAAAAAGTAGGGCTGGGGGTGTAGCTCAGAGGTAGAATGCTCCTGGGTTCAATCCCCAGTACCGCAAAAAAAAAAAGTTCATTATCCTACCCTTATGCACAGGTATTTGTTACCCTTCATAGAAATCTTGTTGCCTTTCCTCTAGTGTACCAGGAATGTAACCTTTCTTAGAGGCCCCTCCAGCCTGTGTATGATGGAAGCAAGCTCACTTGTCTGTTTTCCAGAAACATCTCCTCAACGTCTTCTACTGACACAGAGACTATGTAATATCAGTGTACACATTGTGACCAGGGCTTTCCAACCTCACCCTTGAGTACCCTCGTGCTCCTTGGATAACTGCCTTCTGAGTTCATCTTTCTTTTCTATTAGTTCTAGAACACTGGTTTCCAACCACTCTGGAACTTTCCATGTGGTTTAGAGATGCAAAGCTGGTGGTGGTGGGGGTGCTCTATGAGCCCAGGCTCCCCACTCTTGTCCCATCCAAAGAAACACCATTTTGATCTGCTTTTTATATATTAGAGTTCCATATTGAAATCACATTTCCAAAGAGGGCGTGGTGGCTCACGCCTGTAATTCCAGTACTTGGGAGGCTGAGACAGGAGGATCACAGGTTCACAGCCAGCCTCAGCAGCCTCGTGAGGCTCTCCACAATTAGTGAGACCCTGTTTTAAAATAAAATAGGGCTGGGGGTGTAGCTCCAGAGGTAGAATGCCTCTGGATTCAATCCCCAGTACCACACACAAAAACAAACAAAACACATTTCCATTCTTTCTTTGAAAATATGGCTCTGTGTTTTAAAAAATGAACCACTGTTTAGGTACTTTCATTGTTCCCTGGCTTATTAGCTCTGTTCTTTCTGCTTCCAGAAACCAAGGCAAAAGTAAAGAAAACTAATACTGGCTAGATAACTAATATTATATTATTATATTATTGCAATATATATAATATTACATATATTGCAGATATTTTTGTTTAATTTTCACAGTATCCCTTGAAGCTAGGTATTACTATTCCCATTTAGAGATGAAACTCTAACTAGAAACTTCCTGGGGTCACAAAACTACTAAGTAGTAAAGCTAAGACTCAAACCCAGCTCTGTCCAAAGCTCATGTTCTTCCTACTCCACCATACTCCCCAACTCCTCCTGCAATAAGCTCTAGGCAGATAACCAAGTCGAATGTTCATCCATTCATTCATTCAAATAAACATTTATTTACTTTATTCGTATTTAGCAGAATAATTGAGTACCTACTATGTGTCAGGCACTGTGCCAGTCTGGACCTAGACAGACAAATATAACAGGGTCCCAGTGCCTTTGTTTTGGAGACTCTTGCAACAAAGTCTAGGAAGCCCCTTCATAGGTTGGTAGGAAGAAGAAAGAATGCAAAAGGGTAACAGGATAGAGTCCTCTCTGAGGAATTTCCATGCTGGGAGGAGCGCAGCCCCAGCACAGAGGCAACCCTCAGAGGTCAGCCCTGCATCCCCTTGCAGTCTGGAGCAGAGGCCACGGAGCTGGCCAAAGCCAGAGGGGGAGGCCCGAGGGCAGGAGTTCACCGTTCAGGAATGCCGATGGAATGCTCAGAAGGCCCTTCCCATACGGCGTGCAACTTGGTACCTGACACTGACCACACCCCAGCAGAACTGAGAAGTTTTTCTTTTCCCCCAAAGAAACTTTTCTTCTCCATGAAGCAAACCATGGAAAATAAAAAAGCACAAATGGGTAACTGTGTATAATGTCTCCAGACCTCTCCAACAGAGCAGCCCCTGGAAGGAACAGAGGATAAGTGGACGAGTGGCTGCTTCTCCTCGACCTAGGAGCCCTTGGCTGTGGACCAATCACCATTAGCACCTCCTTCCTATGCCCCCAGTGACTCTGATACATAAAGTAAAACCATAGCTCAATGTGCTGCCCTCCCTAAATAATATTATCGTTAATAATTTCTCATGCTTATAAACAATCTTAGGGTTTTCCAACAACTTCTGCATCTTTGATCTCATTTGATGATCACAATGATCCTATCAAACAAGTTGCACTCTACCACTGTATAAATGAGGAGGTAGACTCCGAGAAGGCCGTGGCCCGGGGCTGCACAGTAATGACCGGGCAGAGGACGTGAACCCTGCTGCCCTTCTGATGCCAAGTCCAGAGTGCTCACCATTTGCCCACAGCCACTAGACTACACTGTGAGCTGCAGGAAGCCTGCTTCTGGCTCCCTCTTGACATTCGTGACTCTGGGGGATGCCTCGAACGTTAACCTGGTCTAAAATGCAAGGGGCCGAGGATCTAGGGAATGCCGACTCTCCCACTGGCTTCACATTCCACCCTCTACTTTCAAGAATTCTGGCCCCAGGGAGTATGTGGAGGGCTCCAGGTTTGGGGCTATATCTAAACAGGTTTTTCTTGAAGAGTAGTCTGCATCCCTGGGTTTAGGGGAAATGTGAATATATTAGTGCAATGTTAAAGGGCTAAGGAGACAAAAATCTGGAAGAGTGGGTGGAGAAAGACCCAGAGCTTCTGACCTTTGCAAAGAGAATCCTGAGAAGGGAAAATGTATTTGTTCTCTCTGTGTGCAGTGTTGGCAAGGAGGCAAGCCAGGTGTTGCTTTTTCCACAGAGAGCATTTAGTAGCGTGGCAGCACTTTACAAACTGCAGTGTTCGTAAGTGACCTGGAGCCACAGACCTGGGTTTGAATCTCAGCTCTGCATTTTCTAGCAGTGTGACCTTGGGAAAACCAAACTCCCCACTCCTCCTTTTCTTGGTCTGCAAAACAGAAGCAAACAGGGTTTCCCCTAGATCCTTCCGAAGGAGTGTGACTCTGTGGACACTGTGATTTTAGCCTGGTGAGACTCATTTCAGACTTCTGCCCTCCAGAACTGTAAGATGATACATTTGTGGGGTTTTAAACAACTGTCTGTGGCAAGTTGTTACAGAAGTAACGGGAAAGAGATATAGATTTTGGTTAAAAATACCCATCTCTCAGCCCTGTTGAGAAGATGAACGCAAAGTATCTATCATGGTACTGAGCATCATGTGTGCCCATTAAATGGCAGCTTCGACCACTAGTGTGTTTTCTTGGAAGACAGGCTTGGCTTTCTTTCTAAATCATTATGTGCCACTGGTGCCAAAAGCAAAAGGAGAGGAAGAGAAAATATGGTGACAAAGAAAAAGATTCTAGCCAGCAGGTTCAGAATATCTGACCCATCAGTGTTCCTGCCTTCCATAACCCGACCCCCAGCTGGGCTGCGCCCTGGCATCTCCTACCATGACTCTGTTTAGGTTTCTTTCACACTTTTCTTGCTCAAACCAGGGTCCTGTCTGCCTCCTTCCTTCTTTTCTCCCACTCTCGTCTGCATTTTCCAGTCCTAATTCTGACTCTCACAATTCTCTTATGGAACATTCATTTGTCCTTTCCCCCTTTTAAAATTCTGGGTGGCAGAGTCATCTTAGGAAAGCATATATTTCATGGGACATAATTGAGTCTCTGCAGCCACATCCCCAGCTCAGGGTCCCTTCAGCTCCTTTCCTGGACCAATAAAGGCCCCTCATTGGTGGTCTACCTAACCCCGTCCTTTTTCTCCATATCCCCCTACTTTGTCCCCTTTATTCAACAGTGTATGGTTAATTTTGCTTTAAATTCATGTTGCTATAGTCACACTTTAAACTCCTTGAAAGAAGAAATTGTCTTTTTTCTGTTCTTTAAGCCCAATTAATCACCATAAACAGACTGCAACCTGACAGATGGGTGCATAATCAGTACGAATAATACTGGTCAGGAGGGCCGGGCTACCTTTGCCCTCTCCAGATACTTGCCCTTTTCTCTCTATACCTCTGCTATCTGAACTTCTGTCTTTTACAGTCTATTTATTTGTGTCTAGTTTAGAGAGTAATCCAACTGGTCAGGGATAATGTCTGCACATACCAGTAATGAACTTCACGTGTGACTGATCGCATACATGTGTCAGCTTCTCCCTCGGGGGAGTTTGTGGATTCAATACTTCAAGGTAGTAAGTCTCCACTCAGTCTAATGTGCACAGTCACTGGAAGGAAATGAATGGCATTTCTCAGCAGAAACCCCACACGGGGATCCTATAACAAGGGGCCAAACTCTGAGCCAAAAACACACATGAATTTTAACTCCTTAAACTCCCACAGCCTCCCAGGTAAACAGAAAAGGGAAAATATTTGGAGATGTTTCGGTTTTTTTGGAAGGTTATTAATACATATAATATAATGCAACAGTGGAGTTGAAGTGTTGCCAGGCCTGAATTAAATAAAAGGCTTGCCTCCCACAGGTCCCCTCCTCAAACCAGGAGTGGGGCCCAACGGGCTGACTTGTTATCTCCTGGGCGCTTCCCTCTCCCCGTCTCTACTCCCTAACTTCCCTTTCCCTTTCCCTGGACATCACCCACCTGGCCTTCCTCCTACCATCTCCACCACTACTCCCCTGGCCAAAACCAGACATACCATGCAAGGCTCCCAATGTCCTTCAGAACCCCCACAGTATTTAGAGTCCCATACATATATTACAACTACCTGGGAACATAGCTTAACTTTCCTACTAAAGCACAAAATCCTAGAATACAACAGTCTCCCTTACATATCTGTGTATACCTCAAAATGCAAGTTATATTGCTCAATACTTTTTTTGGGGGGGAGGTACTGGGGACTGAACTCGGGGCATTCTACCTCCGAGCTATGCCCCCAGCCCTTTTTCTTTTTCTTTCTTTCTTTCTTTCTTTCTTTTTTTTTTTTTTTTTTGAAACAGGGTCATTGAGAATTTGA
>PVJS01026263.1:15245-27252 GCA_004027185.1 Glis glis | reverse complement strand
CGTAGCGCGGAGGTAGAACGCCCCTGCGTTCAATCCCCGGTACCGCAAAAAAAAAAAAAAAAGCCTCACATGATGTCTAGTAGAGATGCATTTTAAATATCAAGGCTGACCATGCCCAGCTTAAAAACTGTATTTTAAAAATCTGAGCTGGACATGGTGGTGCACATCTATAATCCCAGGACTTGGGAGGCTGAGACAGGAGGATTGCAGGTTTGCGGCCAGCCTCAGCAACTTAAGGAGGCCCTCAGCAACTTAGTGAGTCCCTGTTTCAAAATAAAGAAAAAAAATAAAAAAATAGGTCTGGGGGTAGAATAGGCTCAGAGGTAGAATGCCTCTGGGTTGAATCCCCAGTACCAAAAAAAAAAAAAAATCTGTAGTTGCTTGGGAACATGATTGGTGGAAAAAGTGGGTACACAGACATGAGGAAACTCGTGGGGTGCTGGAAATAGTCTCGGTCTTGATTAGGTGGTGAAATGGTGGCTATCCATATTGGACAGTCATCTCTTCATATTCCACGTGAATGGATACACTTGTCAAAACTCATCGACCTGGACACTCAAAATGTGTGCATTTTATTGCATGTAAATTATACCATGTTAAAGTTGTTTTTTAATGCTTTCTCTGGATGTGATATGGAGAATGGACTGGAGGAAGCAACCAGTGGATGCAGGCATTCCAGTCTGGAGGCTCTTCCTGTAACCCGGGTGAGAGGCGATGATGACGGGCTCTAGTGATGGCAGTGGGAATGTTAAAGGGGAAGCAAGGATACTGGGGATGAATAACAGTGATGGGATGGACATGGGTCATCAGGGAAAGAGAGGAGTTAGCAATGTTCCCTGGGTTGGTACATTTGGTTGGGTGCTGGCAGCAAACCCCTAGAAAAGAACCATGAGGTGGGTCGAGTATGTTGTGATAGGATCAGGGAAGGTGTTACAGTTTCATTTTGGATATACCAGAGTCAAGGTGTCCATGAGAAAATCAAGGTCTTGTAGTTGGATATATAGATCTGAAAGTCTGAGATGGAGACATCAATGGGAACTGATGTCTTAGGAGTGGCTGAGCTCATCTATGAAGAGAGAATAGGGAAGAGGTGGTCTTGGGTTGAGCTTCAAACAGCTTCTCTCTTTTAATAGCCAGAGAGAGGAACAAGAAAAGCAGGCTGCAGAGTGATGGCCGCAGAGATGAAGGTAGCCAGGAGAATGTGAGAACACTTGAAGGTTAACCATTATCTAGTTTCCCAACATCATCTAGTTTTAAAGCTTAAAATTTAGCCAGGCATGGTGGTGCACACCTGTAATCCCAGTGCTTGGGAGGCTGAGACAGGAAGATCACAGGTTCGAGGCCAGCCTCAGCAACTTAGCAAGGTCCTCAGCAACTTAGTGAGGCCCTATTTCAAACTAAAAAAATATAATAGGGCTGAGGGTATAGCTCAGAGGTAGAACACCCCTGGGTCCAATCCCCAATACCATAAAAAACAAAACAAAACAACAAAAAACACCTTAGGATCTTAGAATAACCAGAGAATCAGAGAAAGCAGGTAGCATTCTATCTTGATAAGAAACTTGAATCTTGGAATGCAACAGGAATTTAAGAAGCAGCTGGTAAATAGCAGAGCTGGAATGCAAACCCATTTCCTGACTCCCAGGTTCTAGTGGCTCCCTTTGTGAAGACAGTCACTGAACCACTATAGGAGACATGTCAACAGATTTTTTTTTAAGTTAATTGTTTTAGTCGGCTTTTTTGTTGCTGTGACCAAAATACCAGACAAGCACAGCTTAGAGGAGGAAAGGTTTATTTGGCTCAAGGTTTCAGAGATTCAGTCCATAGTTGGCTAGCTGCAAGTCCGAAGCAGCTCAGTGGCAGGGCTTTAGGGCATGGCAGAGGACCAAAGCTGTTCTCATGTCATGGTGGCCAGGAAGAGAGAGAGAGAGAGAGAGAGAGAGAGAGAGAGAGAGAGATCCAGGGATCCAGGAACAGGGACAATCCCCCAAGGCCACACCCCAGTGACCCACCTCCTCCAGCCATTCCTCACCTCTGAACGTGGTTGCATTGGCAACACATGAGGTTTTGGGGAACATTTAAAATCCAAGCCATAACCTTAATGTATCCTGATTATGTAAATTATGAGTTTTTTAATGGAAAATATAGCAGGACGTGGTGGTGCATGCTTTTGATCTCAGTCCTTGGGAAGCTGAAACAGGAAGATGGCAGATTTGAGGCCAGCCTCAGCAATGTAGTGAGACCCTGTTTCAAGATAAAATAAAAATAAAAAGGGCCGGGGGTATAGCTCAGAGGTAGAACGCCCCTGGGTCCAATCCTCAGTACCACACACAAAAAGGAAAATATGGGAAAACATCAAAAACTGAATACCTGCAATAATTTCATCTGAGACACCCAGCATTACCATTTTTGTTATCTCTTCCTGCTGTATACATTTATATTTACATAAACTGAAGGCTCTTTTTGTGTGTGTATGGGGGGGTACTGGGGATTGAAACCAGGGGCATTCTACCACTGAGCTACACCCTCAGCCTGATTTTATTTTTTAGTTTTGAAACAGTGTTTCACTAAGTTGCTGAGGACCTGGCTGAATTGCTGAGGCTTGTCTGGAACCTGCGATCCTCCTGTCTCAGCCTCCCAAGTACTGGGACTACAAGCGTGCACCACCATACACAGCGGAAGGCTCTTCTTTTTTGACATAGCGGGGCTCACAGTGTACAATCCATTTTATAACCTGCTTTTATATATTGGATATACTGTGATCCCTTCCTCATGCCATCAAATAATGAGAAACTGGTGTTGAATGAGTTGTATGACAGCAGCTTCAACAAGTAAAACAAGCCAACTGGCCAGGAATAAGTGTCATGCTGAGTGGACGACTTATGATACCTTCCACTGCCTACACCTTTAGCGTAGTCTTTATGGAAGCCAATGTATATCCATTCACTTTTTGGAACGGATGGTAGTACAGGAACTAAAGTTTCTAGGATGCAGATGTGTAATCCTCACTGGGCATGAGTGCTGTGCCTCAGCCTGAGGTGATGTTACTGGGCCCTTGGGAACACCTCACAGGCATATTTTTCTAGCCTACTGGGACAGAATGAATGTACTCTTCCCCAGGTCCTCAAAATGAAGACACACTGTAGTTGAAAGATGTAGCTACACATGCCCTTACTTGCAACTAAGGGAAACTAAAAGGAGACTCGGTCAATGAAACAGTTCAACTAATACTATGTATAGACACGAAGTTATCAATACCAATCTCAATAATATGTGCAGAGATGGGGAAGGAGCAGGGTGGCATGTGGAGAGAAACACACCGAATGCTGTGGGCATGTACGTTTCTGTCACTCTGAACCAACTGTATTACAATGCACCAATAAAAATATTTTAAGCCAGGCGTGGAGGTGCACGCTTGTAATCCCAGTACTTGGGAGGCGGAGACCGGAGGATCCGGGTTCACGGCCAGCCTCAGCTACTTAGTGAGGCACTCTGCAACTTAGTGAGACCTGGTTTCAAAATAAAGTATAAAAAATAGGGCCGAGGGTGTAGCTCGGAGGTAAAATGCCCCTGGGTTCAATCCCCAGTACCGCAAAAAAAAAAAAAAATAAAAAAATAAATAAAAAATAGGGCTGAGGTATAGCCCAGAGGTAGACTGTCCCTGGGTTTAATCCCCAGTACCACAAAAAACAAACAAACAAAAATATATTTTAAAAAACCCAATAGGTCAGTAGGAATGCTAAGATAGGAACCAGGCAGGATAAGCCTTTAAGCCTGACACAGATCCAGGAGCCATGTGTTTTACGTCTAGTGTGGAAGGGGGAACACATGTTCTAGAAGTCAGTGGGAGCCGTGTTTCCTGGTTCTTGGCCAAGGCAGCAGATGTAAGGCACATCATTATTGTGACACTGTGACAGTAACTTGCCTCATTCAAAAAGCTTCCCAGTTGCCCGTTTTCTTTTTTTCTTTTTTTTTTTCTTGTGATACTGGAGATTGAACCCAGGGACATTCTACCTTCAAGCTACACTCCCAGCCCTATTTTATATTCTTTATTTTGAAACAGGGTCTCACTAAATTGCGGAGGGCCTAGGTAGCTGAGGCTGGCCGCGAACCTGCAATCCTCCTGTCTCAGCCTCCCAAGTACTGGGATGACAAGCGTGTGCCACATGCCCGGCTATGCCAGTTTTCTTAGGTTATAGTCTGTTGAGCTTTGAGATGCGTGAGCTGATGGGCCATGCTGGGGAGAGAGGCAGTAAATCTAAACTGAGCGGGGAGGAAGTAGTGGGAGGTCAGAGTCTCTATCTGTATCGCTTCAGTATTCTCTTGCTCCCATTTAATACTTTTCCAGGCTTTTTAACCACCTTTACTCTCCTCCGACTCTCAAACAACTATCCTCGTCTTCTGTTTCTTTTTTCTTTATCTTTTTTTTTTTTTTTTTTTTTTTGCGGTACTGGGGATTGAACCCAGGGGCGTTCTACCTCCGAGCTACACTCCCAGCCCTATTTTTTTACTTTATTTTGAAACCGGGTCTCACGAAGTTGCGGAGGGCCTCACTAAGTAGCTGAGGCTGGCCGCGAACCCGGATCCTCCGGTCTCCGCCTCCCAAGTACTGGGATGACAAGCAAGCGCCACCATGCACGGCTTATCCTCGTCTTCTGTGCTGTATGAATCTCCAGCTGGATGTGGCCAATCCTGATGCTGCACTTTTCAGCTTAATCCAAGCCTAGGTTCTTGAAGACTAAAACCATCCCTGGGCATGCCCCCCTCCTTTATAAGCTTCACCTGTCCCTGCTTCTCTGTCCCAGGAGAGAGAAGATAGTGTCACCTGTATGCCTGTGTGTGAGTGTGTGTGTGTGTGTGTGTGTGTGTGTGTGTGTGTGTGTGTATTGAACCCAAGGGTATTCTACCTCTGAGGTACACCCCCAGCCTGATTTTCTTATTTGGAAACAGGGTCTCACTAAGTTGCAGAGGGCCTAAGTTGTAGAGGCTGGCTTCAAACCTGAGATCCTCCTGTCTCAGCCTCCCAAGTACTGGGATTACAAGTGTGCGCCACCATGCCTGGCTGGTTTTTTATTTTGAAACAGGGTCTCGTTAGGTTGCAGAGAGTCTTGCTATGTTGCTGAAGCCGTCCTCGAATCTGCAATTCTCCTGTCTCAGACTCCCAAGTACTGGGATTGCGGATGTGCCACCACACCTGGCTTTGATTCATTCTTAATCCCTATTTTAGTGGCTTTGGTGTGCCTATATTCACTATGGGGGCACCCACTAAGTGGGTGTTTTTGTTTTGTTTTGTTTCCAAACACAGAGCCCTTCCTCTGTGGCCACAAGGGGGACTCATAACCTAGTACTGCATCCTGAGCCGATTGATCACTATTACATTCGAACCAACCCAGGGGTGTCCAAGCAGAGGAAAAGCATGAATTGGAGTCCTTTATTGGCATTTGCTGTATGGAAACTGGAAAGAAGAAGGTCTTTTTCCTATTAGGATCTTAAGAATAGAACTTGGACCCAGGCGTGGTGGCGCACGCCTGTAATCCCAGTATTTGGGAGGCTGAGACAGGAGGATCACAGGTTTGAAGCCAGCAAATAGTGAGACTCTTATCAACCTAGCAAGACCCTGTTTCAAAATAAAAATAAAATAGGACTGAGTATGTAGCTAGGAGGTAGAATGCCCCTGGATTCAATCCCCAGTAACACACACACACACACACACACACACACACACACATATAGAGCTTGGGCCTGCATTTGACGTCTTTCCTATGCTTCCGGCTAGAGCAATAAGGACATAGCTTACATGACTTTAAACTTGAAAACAGGCAGTTTTAGAGTTAAACAGCTCAGCTCCACAGTCTCTTTGAGGCTCTTCGCATTTTTCTGTTTTATTATCCTTGGCTTTCTGATTTGGTTCTTGCATTGATCCTCAGGATTGTAAAAGGTTGCTGTAGTCTGAGAAGCTGAAGTTAGAAAGGTGGAGTTCCAGAGACGCTTTATATAGGACTGGCAACTCCCCACGGCTTGCGTCGTACCTTGTACTTATTTTGTGATCTTCACAAAGTACCTAGCACTAAGCGTCAAATGGATGCGGAATCAATAATGAATGAATGAAACAATCCTGGGTGGAGAGGAGATGGGCACACGGAAGTATTTTCCAAGTTATCTATTAGGCCTGATCCCCTGGCTCTCGGACAAACGGACACACTCCCGAGGGTACTTGTTGCTTAGGAAAGAGTTAAAATGAGGACAGATGTTTCAGGAGGGAGAGGGAGTGCTAGTTCATTGCAGAAATACACCGCGCCCATTTCCTCTTGTGTTAGGGGAGGAGAAGACTCCTGAGAAGACAGCTGAAGGGCAGAGAGTGACCGAGGGATGGACAGCCCTACTTCTCCACCACCAGCCAAATCAGACAAAACTTTTCTACATCTACTTGTGAATGACCAAGCTACTCGCTACTGAGAGATTGAGAAATATCTAGGAGTTAGCCCTGTCCTGTCCCACAGTACGCAAGGTCTCCACATCGTCACCTCTGGCTTTGGAATCACAAGCGTGCGTTTAAATTCTGACTCTGTTGTATATAGAGTATATGGTTTGGGGTCAGTTACCCAGTCTTGTTTAACTACTGTTTTCTATTCCATAAAACTTTTTTTTTTTTTTTTGCGGTACTGGGGATTGAACCCAGGGACATTCTATCTCCGAGCTACACCCCAAGCTCTATTTTTTATTTTTTATTTTGAAACAGGGTCTCACTAAGTTGTGGAGGGCCTCACTAAGTAGCTGAGGCTGGCCGCGAACCCTGATCCTCCTGTCTCAGCCTCCCAAGTACTGGGATTACAAGTGTGCACCACCTCGCCCAGCTCCATAAAACTCTATGTCATGCAGATTATGTGTATTCACCTCTGAGGGTGCTGGTGGGGACCCTGATGGCAGTGGGAACGGCTGGTTTTAAAGGCAGATCTGCTCTCAAGTTCAGGAAGATACCCGAAATAAAAGCACAACTTTGTGCTATAAATGTTCTGTGATTGGTAGTTCAAGCTGAGGTGTTCTGAGGGCCTAAGTGATGGATTGAACCGGTTCTCCGAGGGGGTTCTCCTCCCAACCCTGCCCCCATGCCTAGTTACTGCTTCCCAAAAGGATCCCGCCCCTTTCTGGAAACCTCTCAGGCTTCCGGCGTGCGCCACCGACCAATAAGTTTAAAGGCCACGCGGGCCTCCAATAAGATGCAACACCAGGTCCGGTCAACCAACAGCTGTGTGTGGAGAGTGCCTTTGGACATGCTTTTCGAATTGTGAATTGCTTGACATAAGTGCTACCATTTTGAAGCAAACGTGTGTGAGTTAAAGTGAGATACCCAAAATGACAGCCCGGGAGCCTCCCAGGTCTGGCTTGAGTGATAAGATATGTTTAACGCCCTCTCCCCCTGGCTGATGCAACCCTAGCACTAGATGTAACTGTGCATGCCCAGCCTCAGCTTAAGGAGCATATGCCTAACTAAGATAAGACCCCCTCTCAAATGGTATATAAGGCCCAAGAGAATTAGGCCCAGTGAGCCCCCAGCTCCAAGTCAAGTGAGTTATCAGACCCCCGGTCATGGTGCTCCACGACTGCTGGTGTGTTCCCACCAACGGCGACAACCCAAGAACCTGGAAGAGAAACTGCGTTCTGGTAAGCTCCCCCGCTGAGTCTCAGCTGCGCAGAGTTAGGACCCCCATACCCCATGTGAAGTGTGAAAATAAATTGGTATAAACTCCCATCAGGAGTCTGAATCTAAATTCCGCCAGTCTATAGCTCTCCAACTCTCCCTAGCGGGTGGGGCCACTCTGAACACTACGGGCCAACTCAGCTTAAACCTGTATTTAATCCCAAGCGTGGCGGCGTGTGCTCTCTCTCTCTTTCTCTCTTTGACCACCTTTCTTCTGACCCCCCGCCGCTTGAATAAATCTCTTGGCTACATGGTTGTCTCTGATGCGATTTTTTGCGCTTCATTGGTGTTTCCACCCAGTTTGGGTACCTCCACCTTTTGGTGGGACCCCAGTTCAAGCCATAGGGCTTGACCCACCGGGACGCCACAGCCTTCGCCCATTATTTTGATCGCCTGCTTCACATCCACCATCGGCCATCTTTAGGTGAGTTTCCTTTAATTCCCAAACTCCAAAACCTGTCGGGTCTCTCACTGGGTGCTGACCATGACCGTTCGGCTGCCCCAAGCATTGGCCCGCACGGGGAGGAACGCACCCCACCCAGATCTTCATGGTTGCCGTGGACCTAATGGAGTTATAAGCTTAACCCCTAGATTCCTAAACCTCCTTCAGGCTGGTCCGACAGTAGTAGGTTATCACCATTAATTGTTCGCAGTCAGGTACAGGTTAAACTCCTTGTACTGAGCCGTCACAGTTAGTTACTTGTGGTCAGTTACAGGCTAAATTCCTTCCTCACCACAATTGGTTGTTACTTGTTACAAGTTAAATTCCTCATTTTCACTTTCTCTTCCTCATCTCAGCCGCAGGAGTGTAGAGGCCCCTCTCCAGACTTGGGTCTTCCCTCCTTACCAGTCCACTGGGACCTCCAAAATCCGAGCACTCGGTGACCCATTGTCCTCCGGTCCGCTGGGACCTCTCTCCCGCTAGACCTCGGTGACGACTGGGCTCTTCGGGTTGAGACCTGCTGTATCTTGTCCTGGGGGACACCTCCATGGACACCTAATCCTCTCCATGGGGACTTCCTCCTCCCTCCCGGCTGACTCCCCCCTAAAATGTCTCCTAAACACCCTCAGCCTTACTTCCGATATTAAGCCTAAACGACTCATTAAATATTGCACTCAGGACTGGCCCACTTATCCCTTAGACAACCAAAACAAATGGCCCGAGTATGGGTCTCTCAATCCCGCATTTCTCAGGGATTTTTATAACTTTTGTGAGCAATCAAACAAATGGGCAGAGATTCCCTACGTTCAGGCTTTTTCCTTTCTCCATTCCAATCCTGCTCTGTGTATTTTTTGTTCTCCCAAGACTGTCCTCCTTGCCTATCAACCCAACCCCACACCTGTCCCCACACCTTCCTGTTCTTCTCTTGACGACTTCGACCCCGCTGACGAACCCCCCCATCGAAACCGCCGATTACAAAATCCAGCCCCTTCCTGTGTCCCAGCTCCCCAGTTACCTCCTTCCAATACGTCTACCCAGTGAAGTTGCAGCCTGCGGACCTTCTTGGGGCCCCCACGGCACACACAGCATTCAAACTCATAGAACCTGTCCCCGTAGAGGAGGGGCTTGCTCAGACACTGGGTGCAGGCCTCGTGGAACCACTGCAGGCAGCTCCGGCACTGCAGCATCTCGAGGTTCACTCCCCAGGGCCGCCACAGTAGCAGCAGCTCTGTTGCCGGTTGCTCAGGTGGCCAGCGTCCCAGTCCAGCCCCTTCAGTCCATACGGCAGAGACAGCTTCATACCCAGCATGGCACGGGCATAGGGACCCTTTTTCAGCGCACCCCCCCTCTTGGTGGCAATCGCAAAGGCACACTGGCGGCAGACCCAGGCTGTGCCCTCTCCTCCAGGGGCTGGGGCCCTGGGGATGTGGCAGTCCTGATAAGCGTGGCGACACTTCTCACAGCTGACCAGCCGGTTCCCAGGGCCACAGTCTCAGAGCGACAGACACAACAGAGGAGCTCCTCCCCAGGGAGGGCAGCAGGGCTAATGTCTTTCCATAGAACCAGAAACTGGGAATCATCCTCAAACTGGACCAGACACACCAGACATCCCTAGCTGGAGTCACCCTGCAAAACCGAAGGGCCCTTGACTTATTGACAGCCGAAAAAGGTGGGACCTGTATTTTTCTCCAAGAAGATTGTTGCTATTACATCAACGAGTCACAGGTAGTAGAAACAAACATCAAAAACCTCCATCGTATAAGAGAAAGGTTTCGCGAGGATTCCTCAGGGTCTAACTCCAACATATGGGAATCCCTTAACAATCCAATCCTAACCTGGCTCTTGCCAATTATGGGCCCTCTAGTTGGGATATTCCTCTTTTGCATGTTTCTCCCTGCCTTTTGAAATTTTTACAAACCCAAATAAAATTTATAACCAAACTTTCAACCAGCTCCTCCTTAGGGATTATCAGCTGCTGCCAACTGCGGGCCCCTATTCACTCGAGGACCATCTGTGGACTACCTAAACCCCGGCGGAGGCTCAGGCCACCCCCACCCCCACCCCCTCCCTCTTCTTTTTCCCTTTCCCCTTTCTCTCTTTCCTCTCATGCTCAGGTACCTACCAGCAAAATGCTATACCAAAGATGGTGCTTTATCTGGACGTACTGTGTATGGACAGCTGGCTCATCCCCCCTTCCACGGGAACTGCAGACTGGACAACCACGCTGGCGGACCTATGGCTACAGGGCACCCTAATGGACTTTACTCCAGCTGAAATCTACACGTTTGGTGCAGGGTTCTTGGGTATTCTCCTCTCCCTGGAACCGGGTCAGCCCATTCTCCCCCACCCCCCGCAATCTGTCGCCCCCTTTGACAGCAGGAAGTAGCTGGAAAGACACGACGCCCAATTCCCAAACAATATCAAAAAGGGGGGGATGATGGACTGAACTGGTTTTCCGAGGGGGTTCTCCTCCCAACCCTGCCCCCGTGCCTAGTTTCTGCTTCCCAAAAGGATCCCGCCCCTTCCTGGGAACCGCTCAGGCTTCCGGCGCACGCGCCATCCCACCGACCAATAAGTTTAAAGGCCACGCGGGCCTCCAATAAGACGCAACACCGGGTCCAGTCAACCAATGGCTACGGGCCAACTCAGCTTAAGCCTGCACTTAATTCCAAGCACGGCGGCGTGTGCTCTCTCTCTGATCGCCTTTCTTCTGACCCCCCCACCGCTTGAATAAATCTCTTGGCTGCATGGTTGTCTCCGGTGTGGTTTTTTGCTCTTCACTAAGAAATTTGAGAACCACATGCCGGTGTGGTGGCGCACGCTTGTCATCCCAGTACTTGGGAGGCTGAGACAGGAGGATCGTAGCCTCAGCTACTTAGTGAGGCCCTCCTCAACTTAGTGAGACCCTGTTTCAAAATAAAGAACAAAAAAAAAAAACTGTGGGCATAGCCCGGAGGTAGAATGCCCCTGGGTTCAATCCCTGGCACCGCAAAAAAAAAAAATTAAAAAAAAAGAAATTTGAGAGCCACGAACTCAGAGATTCAAAATAGAATGCGTGCAATGTATGCAAATAGTTAATTGAGACAAAGGTGATTATACACTAAGAAGTTCAAAGACACCCCATTAAGGTTGTGCTAAGGAATCTGTGTTTGTGAAAACTGGAAGGGAATCAGTCCAAATAAAGACTTGGTTTTAATGCAGCCATATGTGAATTCATATTTGCCTTTGGTCTTCACCCCCCACAACCAGTTCTCAATCAGAGTCATTGTATTTATGAGGCACCTTACTGTATGCTTAGATAAGAAAGGGTAGGGACAATAAGGAAAAAGGAAAATGAATAATTATGGCACGATTGGGAAGGAAAGAAGAGTTTGGAGGGAAGAGAGTGTCATGGGAGACACGCTAATTCTGAGGGGTCCTTGCTTCCATAATGAATAAGAATTTCAACACGTGCCATCAGAAAAAGGCAAAGGTTAAATTAACTTAAGAAAGGTGAGGATACAGGTTGGGGGTCATCTAAGAAAGGTGGGGATACAGGTTGGGGGTCATCTCAAGAAGGGGAGAGCGAGTCTCCCTGCGCACATCCGTCCATCCATCCAAGCGAGGAAGAGAGAGTCTGCGTGCTTTCTCAGTTCTTTTATAGGAGCGGGTACGTAGGGTCGCACAGTAGAGGGCAGGACTTCCTCTTAGTCCTCAGTTTCCCTGGCAACAGATAGGCAGTGGGGTCTGACCTTTGTCCTCCTCACCCACCCTACTTACATTAAGCATCTCAGGTGTGGAGAGGAGCCATTGTGATTAAGGGTGTGGACTCATTAAGGCTTCTGCCTGACTGAACACACCCTATAGGGTGGAGTTAGATTATGAAC